>PVLA01014778.1:0-28646 GCA_004027455.1 Hydrochoerus hydrochaeris
AAAATACCACCTCATTTTTATCCATTCCTCCTGTGATGGGCATTTATGCTGTTTTCAAGATTTGGAAATTACAAATTGTGCTGTTATTAATATGTGTGCACATGTGGCATGGTATTTTCAGTTCTTCTGAGAATATGCCCAGAAGTGGAACAGCTGGGTCAAATGGAACTTCAGAATTCGGACGAAATTACAAGACTGATTTCTACAGTGATTTCACCAGTCTAAACTCCCACCAACAGTGCAGAAGTGTTCCTTTTTCAACACATCCTCTCCAGCTTTTGTTACTGGTAATTTTCTTGATCCTGGCCATTTTTTCTGGAGCTAGATGGAATCTCAGTGTGGTTTTAATTTGCATTTCTCTAATGACCAATGATACTTAACATTATTTCATGTATTTATTTGTCATTTGTATTTCTTCAGCTGGGAAATGTGTATTCATCTCAGATTCCCATTTTTGAATTGTGTCTTTGAATTTTGGGGGTCAGGATTTTTTTTAATTCTTTACATATTTTAGATAGAAATCCTTTGTCTGAGAGACAGTTGATGAAGATTTTTTTCCCAATTCATGGATTTTCTTTTCACTCTGTTGAAGATATCTTTTGACATGCAAAATCTTTTTAATAAGAGGAGATCCAAGTTATTGATTCTGGGAAATATTTCCCATGCAGTTTGATAATACTAATTCTCTGCCTACACCTATGACTTCACAATTTCTACCTACTTTGTCTTCCAGCAAATTTAGAGTTTCAGTTTTAACATTTTGATCTTTAATCCATTTTGAATTTAGTGTAGTGCATTGTGATAGGCATGGGTCTACTTTTAGTTTTTGGCATGTGGGAAGCCAGTTTTCCCAGCATAACTTTTTAAAGCTGCTATCGTTCTCCCAGTGAACATTTTTGGACCCTTGTCAAAGATAAGGTGGCTTAGTTTGTTGGTATTTGTGGTCCTATCTTCTAATCCCTGATCTTCAGGTCTGTTTTTATTCCAGTATGATGCTGCTTTTATCACAGTAGCTTTGTAGTATAACTTTAAGTCAGAGACTGTGATGCCTCCTGCCTTGCCATTGTTTCTCAGAAATACCTTTGCTATTCTAGGTCTCTTCTGGATCCAGATGAATTTTAGGAATGATTTCTTTAGATCTTTTCAGCATGTTAACCATATTTTGTTTGGAATTGCATTAAATCTGTATAGCATTTTGGGAGAATGACCATTTTCACACTGTTTATTCTTGCTACCCATTAACAGGGAAGGTCTTTCTGTTTTCGAGATGCTCTGATTTCTTTTTGCAGAATATTGTAATTTTCATTACATAGATCATTTACTTCCTTTGTTATATTGATTCTTAAGTACCTCTTTTTTTTGAATGCTACTGTGAAGGGTACAGTTTCTCTTATTTCTCTTTCAGTGAGTTTGTTGTTTGTTTATAGGAATGCTATTGATTTTTGAGTGTTAACTTTGTATCCAGCCACATTTTTGAATCTGGTCTTTACATCTAGATATCTTTCAGTGGAATTTTGGTGATCTTCTATGTAGAATATCATGTCATCTGCAAATAATGATTTTATCATCACGATTTTTATATCCTCATTCCTTTTATTTTTCTCTCTTGTCTAATTGGTCCGGCTAATATTTCCAGCACCGTGTTGAATAGGAGTGGTGATAATGGACATCCTTGTCTTGTTCCTGATTTTAGAATGAAAGCTTTCAGTTTTCAGTCATTTAATATGATACTGGCTGTTTGTGATAAGTGGCATTTATTAGACTGAGGTAAAGACCATCTCTTCCAATTTTCCCTAGGGTTCTTATCATGAACAAGTGTGGGACTTTATCAAAAGTTTTTATGCATCTATTGAAGTGATCATATGATTCTTATCTTTGGTTCTATTGATATGATGTGTTACATTTATTGATATACATATTTTGAAACATCCCTGCATTTCTGGTATGAATCCCAGTTGATTCTATAATCTTCTTGATGACTTGCTGAACTCTATTTGCTACTATTTGTATTTATGTTCTTTTTTTTTCTTTTAAAGAGAATAAAACAAAAGAGGACAGATCTAAGAAGATCAGAACAGAACAATGTGAGCAACACAGCACTTCCCAACAAGACAATTGCATATTAACAGTAGCTATCATAGTGTCTCTTTCTTTGAAATAGTTGAGCTTAGCTTTACACACAATAATGTCAAACATAACAAAATAGAATACAACCACTCAAGAGAATGAAAGTATTACAAGGCATTCTGAATCAAATAACCAAAGATGAACAATGGCTACTATATTATCTCATTTTCCATAAAAAATTTGTTTATACTATCATGCATATTAAAAGCCAATAAGATACAAAATGATAGAACCAATGGTAATAGAAAAACAAAAGCATGGTAGGACTTCAGAGCAAGATGATATTAAATCAACAATGGCTGCCATATTGTCTTTTCTTCAAAGCAACTATTCATACCATCACATATATTAAGATCAAATAAAACAGAATAAAATCATTCCAAACAATGAATGAAAACATAAGACTTCAAAGCAATATAATGGTGAACCATAATTACCATAAAATCTTCTGTACTTTTACCATTTTTTACACTAGGGAGACTAAATGGTATTTATACATGTGAGCTTGATTCATTGCATCTATGTTCATTAGTGTAATTGGCTTTTAGTTCACTTTTTCTCATTGGGCCTTTCTCTGGTTTAGGTATTAGGCTAATATTTGCTTCCAGAAATGAGTTGGGAAGAACAGCTTCCCTTTCAATTTCATCGAGGAATTTGAAACATGTTAGCATTAATATTCATTCAATTTCTTGTAGAGTTCAACTGTGAATCCTTCATTACCTTCTCACTTTTGAGGAGCCTTCAAGTGCCACTAGGGCCCTAGTGAGGCCTGCCTAATGACCCCTCTCAACTGGGGAAACTCACTGCAGTACGAACAGTCACCCTTACCCCAGGAAGAAACTGAGACCTTGCATTTGGATTCCCTAGGCAACATATGAAAAGTGCCTTTTCTCCCAGTGCCCAACATTCCAACTATTTGTGTTTTTTGTTTCTTATTTTTATTGTAATCTGTTTTGTTTTCTTTCTAATGCAGAAAGGATAGGTATACATGTAGAGGTTAATACTTCTCCTAAACAGTTTATCACAATCAATTATATTGTGTGTGATGAAGTGAACAGCTAGTTTGAAGAAAAAGAGAGACATTATGGTATTCATTGCTGATTCTGCATCATCATGCTGTGAAATCCAGTAAAGCTTCTATTCTTTGTTCAGAGTGATTTTAATCTGTTTTGTATTGTTTAATTTCAACATGCATGAAGGTATGGACAGCTCTTTGAAGAGAACAGGAGACATTATTGCAGTCATATTTTCTTGTTTTGAGGGCCTGTATTGCCTTCATTACTCTGTTCTGATCAGTTTTATACTATTTTTGTTTTGTATGAATCCATTGTGTGTGAAGATATAAACAACCATTTAGAAGAAAACAAGAGACATTAGGGGAGCTACTATAGATCTCCTGTTGTCTTGCTTTGAAATCTGTGTCACTTATATTATTTTCTTCTGATATGCTTTGTTCTGTTTTGTTGTTTAATCATTTTTTTAAATAAAAAATATAAAAATAAAATGAAGTAGCTGCCCATGCTGTCAGATATAATTAAATCAAACAAAACAAAATACAACAAAACCCAACCCAACAAAACAATAAAAATGATACAGTACTTCAGAACAAGATAATAGGGAATTACCAATGGCTACTATCTTCATAAGGAGACCCCATATATGGTACATTGTGTATTGTCATCCTTTGAATAATTGATAATACTACCAGCTTTAGAACTGCAGTCTGTGAAACACTAAACACTACAAGCATTAAATTTTATTTTACCTCAATAGCTGTCATTTCAGCCTGTGTTATTCCAGATCAGCTGATTACTTACAGACTGGTACTTTTTGTTTCCTAGCTCATGTACTGGATAGGGCTAGCATCTGTCTCTGCTCCCATGCAGGCCTGCAAATGGTGCTGAGTCACAGAGAGGGCTTGCTTCTTGGTGACTTCTTATTCTCTTCCCCCACAGTTCATGAATAGCACTGACCCACAGGAAAAGTTTGGGGTCTGGCTGTCCTCTCAGCAGCCCATTCATCACCTGAGACCATACTCTTAAGTGAAATAAATCAAATAAATATGTGTAAATATCACATTGTTTGTCCATTGTGACAAACACAAAGTGTAATAAGTTCCAAAATTTATGAGATACTGTGAAATAAAAAATATTCCTATAGGAAAGAGAACTAAGGAGGGGGAAGAGATAAGGAAAGAAATGAAAAGAAAAATGTAGGAACAAATGTAAACAAATCTTTGGTAAATAAGAAGAGAAGAGATGTTGAAGGAAAGGGAGGAACTTGGAGAAAAAAGAATCAGGATATTTCATGTGCAAGTACAAATTTCCTACAATGAATATGATCATTATGCATATCTACAATGCACTAATAAATTTAATTTAAAAAATGTAAATATACTAAAGCTACATGAATTGTATATTTTAAAATAGTAAATTTTATGTTATGCAATTTTATCTCAGTAATAATAACTAATGAATCATAAAAAGCCCAAAACTTGAATCTCTGGTTTTAGAAGTTAAGATGATTTATTTTGCATTTATGGTAGTACTGACTGAAAGAGGACATGAAGCAAATTTGAGGTTCATGTCAAGTTTTATTTCCTCTGGGTAGTGGTTCCATAGGTGTATTCATATTCTGACAATCAATACATCTTGTTTGGACTCATTGTAATGTACGTTATGATTTTAAAAATTGTTAAAAGCAATACATTTTAAAAATTAAAAAATCTTTTTGAGTCAATTCTAGTTTCATTATATTGTAGCTCAAAAATTAAATTAATAATGGTTAAAATATACAGTAAGCTTCAAAACTAATAACTGATAGGCCATTATCTGAATGCTTAGTGAATTTAATACCACTAAATTTGAAAAAGAAAAGTTAAATATAAAATTCAGATAGTAGATTTAACAGCAAAAACTAAAGATTCACATTTATTTCCAAAATATTTACAGTAGAAATAGCAAAAAAGTCACCTACTAAAATTATGAACAATAATCAATAACCAATTTGATAGGGTTGTAGCATTTTATAGTTAGTACCTAAATTTGGTCAACTTTTCTCTCCACTTTTTACTGTCTCAATAACTTCTAAAACCCAGATACTGCTAGAGACAATGATGAATGTTGCAATACTGTCTTATTACATGCATTTTTGTTGCTAACTATAAATGGACAATGTGGTACCTGGTAGAGTCCTGTACAGCAACTCAAGCAGCTGGGAATCTTTGTAGTGCCACATTGGGCATGCTGAAGGTCTGCATACCATACTCGCCCTATCTGAGTCTCCTTTGAGTACCACTTTCAAAAATGCCACCACGTTATCATTCTGTATTTTCAAGGGAAGGTGCTTTAGCAAGGCCAAAAAGCATTGGTTAACAGAGTAAATTGAAATATTTATTCAAATTTTATTTTTTAATTTCCATTTTTGGAAGGAGTCTTCAATGATTTTTGAAAAAACAAGTAACATTTTACATTTAAGGATTTTTTTGGTACCAGGAATCGAACTCACAACCTAGTGCTTGCCAGGCAGGCACCCATGCTGCTGAGTTAAATCCCTGGCCCATACATTTAAGGATTTTTTTTGCATTAACACAACCAATGTGAAGGATAATCAAAATCATTTGCACACAAAGTTCTATCTAGTGGGTTTCAAAATGTTCAGTAGATTTGGTGCAAGATTTAACAGTAAGAAGACTGAAATCCCTACTCTCACAAACCAAACAATAGAATTCAGTGAAATATTTATGGTCTCACTTAAAGACCCAGAAGTATAGGTAGCTTTCTAATATTTAAATACTTAATGCTGAATAATATAAAAGGTTGCATTTATGATGAATATGCTAAATACAAATTCTCATTTAATAAAAGAAATAAATTTTTCCCAATGAATATATTCTTCATTCCTTTCCATAATCCCTATTATCAGGACACTATAGTTAGTCTATGCTACCCCTTTTCAAAGTAATTAATTTCAAAACTGGAAGTTACAAATATTTTAACAACATTCTCAAGTTCTATTGGTAAGCACATAAACAACAGTGATCTAACTGACAAGGAAAGTAAGTTCTTGCATTACAAAAAAGAAAATTAAGTTTTACTTGATAACATTTTGAAAAATGAGGCAAAGTAAAAAATATTGACTCTTTTTTCTATCAGTATACCATGACATTTGATGTAATTTCTATTGATGTTATTAGTGAAAATAAAGTAATTAGCTCCATAAAACACAGAAACATAAGGTGAATTTTAAGAGGCAAACTACTGCATTTTCTTGTAAAGAATACATGCTAATTTTAACATTAACTAACTAATGTCAATACTACTCACTTTTAAAAAATTGGACTTAGCCTGAAATAAACTGCTGCTCTATTCACTGAGTCATTGCCTGTGGAATTTTCACTTCAGGTCTTGGTTTTGGTTGATTACTCCACAAAAGGACATATGAACAACTTCCTTCTTCATGTAAGATAATAGAGTTTTATCTCTTCATTGTTTGTATAAACAGGAACAGGAAATAAGTCCTGACAAAAGTTAACCATTTTTTGCCTTTATTCAACATAGGAATGACTGAGAGTTTTTCATTCCATAGAATCACTTGTGATTGCTTTTGACTTCAGAAACCTAGTATTATCATTAAATAGAGTTTTATTTTGTTATAGTGTATTTTATTTCCATTTCCAAATGTGTTAATTTACTAATATTTTATTCAGGATTTGAAATGTTTGATGACTCTCCCATTCCTCAAATGATCAGTAAAATCTCAGGAATTTCCTGTGCTCAGTACCAGTTCTCAGTACCAAATGTCACATGGAATTGATACTTTTTTGCCATTCAGTATACCTACATAAATATTTATTGCTAAATAAAGTCTATAGATTTTTCCAGAAATTTAAAATTTACTTTTATATCTGAAGAAAAAAATTTATACAGAAAAATACTGGCTTAATATTATTTCCTTGTAATGGTTTTCCTCTTAAAAACAAAGTTTTCCTATGACACTGTTTCCCAAAGCTCACTTAAAGGCATAACATGTAACATGTAACAGTGGTATCTATAATAAATTAAAGCATAATTTATTATTTATTTATAAAAGTAAGTTTGATACAAATAGTAAAAGTTACTGCACTCAATTTCATTTCAATTTTCATTTATGATATTTTATCTTAGTTGCCATAACTAGTTTAAATTTTAGATTCTTAGAACTTTTGAAGTAGCATTTCATAATCTGCACTTTGAATTTTTCCTCACTGTAATTTTGAGTCTATACTGTAATAATGAAAACTGTTGTTCTATTTGCATTACTTAGTGTTATTTTAATATATATTAGACTGATTATATATTCTTTTTCATTGCTTGGTGATATTTGGTACCTATCTAGATAATATGTGTGGAGAAAATGCAGAATTTATAAGATATATGCTCAAAATATTTCTTTGAATGAATTAAATACACTTTTGTGTTATACTTTTTAATGCTTCACATTCAATAACTATCATCTGTCTAATAAGCTGGTAAAAATAACATGTTTAAAAAGGATGTCTCTTAAAAGATTCATATTGTATTAGTCCTCTTAAGAATCATTTTCTGGTGGTGTGAGCTGAAGGCCTACAATTCCACCTAGCTGTGCAAGATCCATGCCTTTTCAGAATCTGGTAGGGCCCAGCCCAGTGCCTCCAAATGGGTGGGGGCCCATGGTAGGTCACTTGGGTCCAGGCTGGGCCCCACCAAGCAACTCTAAGTGGCAGGGAAACCTCCTGTGCTGTTGTGAGCAAAAGGCCTGCACAGCAAACTCCACCTAGCTATGCAACCTTAGCACCTCACTCAGAATGTGGTAGGGCCCAAACTAGCATCCACAAACAGCTGGAGAGCTTTGATGTGCCATGTGGAATGAGCTGAAGGCATGTACAGTGTACTCCAACTAGATGTTCAACCTTGATATGCACTCAGAACCTGGTAGAGTCCTGTACAGCAACCACAAGCAGCTGGGAATCTTTGGAGTGCTACATAGGGCATGCTGAAGGTCTGCATACCATACTCCCCCCTTCTGAGGCTCCTTTGAGTGCCACTAAAGATCTGATAAGACCTGCCTGAAGACCCCCACTTAAATAGGAAAACTCCCTGCAGTATGGACAGACATCCTAAATCCACAAAGCAACTGAGAATGTGATTTTAGCTTCTCTAGGGAAATACAGGAAAATGGTAAAATGAAAGAGCAAAATGCAATCTCAAAACTCCAGCCCAGCCCAAACAAGCCTTGGAGACACAGACATAGAAGAAAGCATAAGCCAAACACCTGAAACTTCTAAAATGATAGCAAACTGGAAATTAATGAAAAAAGACACTGAAAAAATCCCATAAACACATGAAAATTAAATAATATACTCCTGAACTATCAATGGTCACAGAGGAAATTAAAGAATAAATTAAATAATATTTACAAGCAAATGAAAATACAACTATAACTTACCAGAACCTGTGGGAAACAAAGCAGTCCTTCAAGGGAAATTCATGGCAGAGAATTCTCACACCAGAAAAACAGAATGAACACAAATAAATAATCTGATGCTACACCTCAAACATCTAGAAAAAAAAGAGCAAGTTAAGCCCAAAGCCAAAAGAAGAGAAGAAATTATAAAGATTAGAGAAAAAATTAATGCAATAGAAACTAAGAAAACAATAAAAAGAATCAAAAAATTGGTTCTTTGAAAGAATAAATAATATTGATAAGACTCTAGCTGACCTTATTAAAAGATGAAAGAACAAAATTCAAATTCATGCAATCAGGAATGAAAAGGGTGAAATCACTGAAGACCCTGTGGAAATATAGAATATTATCAATACCTACGTCAAAAAACTTTACTCTCATAAGATCGACAACAAAGAAGAAATGGACAGATTCCTAGAAACATATGAATTACCAAAGCTGAATCACAAATTTGTAAACTGCTGAATAACCCAATTTCAGCTAATGAAATTGAAAATGTAATTAAAGCCTTACCAACAAAGAAAAGCCAAGGTCCTGATGGATTCACTGCTAAATATTACAAGAAATTCAAGAAATAGTTAATGCCAACACTCCTCAAATGCTTCAATGATATTGAAAGGGAAGCAATTCTCCCTAACACATTCCTGGAAGCAAGTAATTTCCTTCATACCAAAACCAGAGAAAGATCCAACCAAAAAAAGAGAACTGCAGGAAAATCTCTGTAATGAACATGCAAAAATCCCCAATAAAATACTGACAAAAAGATTGCAGCAAGTCATCAAGAAGATTATAAACCTTGACCAAGTGAGATTTATCCCAGGATTATATTTCAACATATTCAAATCAATAAAAGTAACACACCAAATCAATAGAGCCAAAGATAAGAATCACATGGTCATTTCAGTAGATACAGAAAAAGCTTTTGATAAAGCCTAACAGTCATTCATGAAAAGAACCTAATGAAAAATCAGAACAGATGGTCTTTACCTCAATCTGATACAAGCTATCTATGATAAACCAACAACCAGCATGATACTAAGTGGTCAAAAAATGAAATCTTTCACTCTCAAATTAAGAACAAGGAAAGGATGTCCATTATCGATTTCCTAATCAATATAGTTCTGGAAACATTATCCATGACAAGTAAACAAGAGAGAAAAGTAAAAGGAATAAGGATAGGAAAGAAAGAATTTATGTTATCATTATTTGCAGTTGATATGATGCTCTACATAGAAGACCTCTGAAATTCCATTGAAAGACTTCTAGATGTAATAACCAAATACAGTAATATAGGTCTATACAAAGTCAACCCAAAAAAATCAATCTCACTCCTGTACACAAAAGACAAACTCACTAAGAAGTAAAAACACACCCTTCAAATAACATCCAAAAAATTGAAATACTTAGGAAACAGTCTAACAAAGGAAGTAAAAGATCTATTCAGTGAAAATTACAACACTCTGAAAAAAGAAATAGAAGAGGGCCTAAGAAAATGGAAAGACATTCCTTATTCATGGATAGGAAGAACAAGCATTGTGAAAATAGTGATTCTCCCAAAATTATTATACAGACTGAATGCATTTCCAATCCAAATGCCATTAGCATACCTCACAGATCTAAATAAATCATTCCTAAAATTCATCTGGACCCAATTTAGACTTAGAATAGCAAAGGCATTTTGAAAGACACTTTTGCAGAGTACATCAGTCTGTGTTGGAAGTCGTTTTCTTTAAGGATCTGAAAAACTTCACTCCATGCTCTTCTTGACTTCATTCTTTGTGTTGAGAAGTCTGCTGTGATTCTGATAGGCTTTCCTTTATAAGTGACCTGTCTCTTCTCTCTAACTGCTTTTAATATTCTGTTCTTATGTTGGATTTCTGGGATGATGATAATTATATGTCTGGGTATAGTTTTGTTTTGGTTAGGGCTATTTGGAGTTCTATATGCCTCACTAATCTGTATGTCAGTTTCCATATTCATGTTTGGGAAGTTTTCAGCTATTACTTCTGTAAATAGCCTCTTGATATCTTTTGTGTTTTCCCCTTCTTTTTCTTTTATCCCTATTAATCTTATATTGATTTTCTTTGCATCATCTTGCAGCTTTTGAATTGTTATTTCTTGATTTCTTGTTATTGTTATAAGATCTTTCCTTCCCTGTTCACTAGTTGCAATCTTATCTTTGAGGTCTGAGATTCTATTTTCACTTTTGTTGAGATGGTTATTGCAACTTTCATTAGAGTTTTTGATTTCCTGTATATCTCTTTGAATCTGCTTAATGCATTCTGTTTGTCTCTTAATCTGTTCATTCAGGGTTTCTATCATTTTCCTTTGTTTAGCTGTGTCTTCATTGTATGCATTCAGAATTTCTTTCACTATTTTTATCATTTCTTCTTTTACCTGGGAGAATATTTCTGATTTGAGTTCACTCATAGCTTCCTGTACTTGCTTCTTTATTTCAGCTGATATCATTTCATACATTTCAGGTATATGTGTAGTATTTTCTTCTATGTACATGGCTCCTATTTCTTGGGATGGGCTGGGGGGTTGAGATTGCATTTTGGTCTTTTGTTTTGTCATTTTCCTGTATTTCTATGTTTCCATCAATTTTCTGAAGCTTTCTCTCATGGTATAGCAACAGCTTGGCTCCCCCATCCATGGGCCTGCCTTCCCTGGTTGAATGAAGGTCACTGGGCACAGTCCACTCAAGCCCATGTAACCTTAGGAGCCTAGTCCAATGACCTAATGGGGGCTGGGAAGGCACCCAGCTGCCTGGATTGATGTACCCAAACCCTTCAGGGTCTGTGCTGGAATTCTGCAATGCAACTCTCTGTGCGTGGTGCCGGCTTGGCTCCCCGTTCCACTGGTCTGGTTCCCATTGTTGAATAAAGGTCACTAGGCACAGTCCACTCAAACCCAGGAAACCTCTGGAGTACAGTCCAGTTAGCCAAGGGGGCTGGGCAGGCACCCAGCCACTGGGATTGATGGTCCAAATCCCTTCTGGGTTTGCGATGGCATTCTGGAGTTCACCATGGATGGAGAAATAAGATACTTCCATGACAAAGAACAGCTGAAGAACTTCATGATCACCAAACCGAACCTAAAAGACTACTGAAAGACATTCTAGATACACATAGGAAAAAAACCACTAAGCAAGACAGACAATTAAACAGAATGGAAAGCTAAGATACAATATCAGAAAGATAATATGTCAACAATAAGCCAACATATGACAGTTATAAACATTAATGTAAATGGCCTCAATTCGCCAATTAAAAGAAACAGACTGGTGGAATGGATAAAGAAAAAACATCCAACCATATGCTGTCTACAAGAAACCCATCTACCCAAAAGGAAACTCATACACTGTAAGTCAAAGGATTGAAAAAAATACTCCATGCAACAGGAACTCAGAAAAAAGTGGGGGTAGCTATTCTGTTTGCAGATCATGGGAACTTAAAACCAAGAATGGTCTAAAGAGACAAAGAAGGTCACTACATACTAGTTGGGGGGAAATTGAAAGACAAAGAGATACCCATCTTAAATAAAGAAAGCACCAAATTCCAGAGCACCCCACTACATAAAGCAAGTATTAACAGAAATAAAAAATCAAATAGGTAATAACACAATTATAATAGGGGACTTTAGCAGACCATTGACACAAAGGGATAGATCAATTAGACAGAAAATCATCAAACTGAATCACACCTTGTGAACAAATGGATTTGATAGACTTATACAGAGTGTTCCATCCAGCAACATCAGGATATACATTCTTCTCATCAGTACATAGGACATTCCATAAAATAGACCATATACAAGCCCACAGAACATATTTAAGTAAATGCAAAAGAATTGAAATTATCCCATGCATGTTATCAGATAATAGCACAATGAAACTGGAAATTAATGATAAAAGTAACTGCAAAAACCACACAACCAAATGGAAATTAAATAATACACTCTTGACCAATCAGTGGGTCACAGAGGAAATTAAAGAAGAAATTAAACAATATCTACAAGCAAACAAAAATACAAATACAACTTACCAGAACCCGTGCAATGCAATGAAAGCGGTCCTCAGAGGAACATTTATTGCACTGAGTTCCCACATTAGGAAAACAGAACAAACACAAATAAGCAACCTGATATTACACCTGAAACATCTAGAAAAAGAAGAGCAAGCCAAGCCAAAAGCCAAAAGAAGGGAGTAAATTATAAAGATCAGAGCAGAAATTAAAGCAATAGAGACTAAGAAAACAATTCAAAGAATCAATGAATCAAAGAGTTGGTTCATTGAATGAATAAATAAAATTGACAAGCCCCTAGCTAACCTAATTTTAAAAAGGAAAGAAAAGACTCACATTGATGCATTACAAAATGAAAAAGGAGAAATCACTACAAACCCTGTGGAAATACAGAAGATCATCAACAACTATTTCGAAAACCTCTACTCTCATATGTTCGATAACACAGAAGAAATGGACAGATTCCTAGAAACATATGAAACAGCAGATTTGGATCAAGAAGATGTAAAACTGCTGAATAACCCAATTTCTATGAGTGAAATTGAAAATGTAGTCAAGTCTCTACCAACAAAGAAGAGCCCAGGCCCAGATGGATTCACTGTGGAATTCTACAAGAAATGCAAAGAAGATTTAATGCCAACACTCCTCAAACTCTTCAATGAAATTGAAAGGGAAGCAATTCTCCCTAAGTCATTCCTGGAAGCAAATATCACTCTAGTACCAAAACCTGAGAAATACCCAACTGAAAAAAGAACTACAGGCCAATCTCCCTAATGAACATAGATGCAAAAATTCTCAATAAAATATTGGCAAACAGGATGCAGCAAATCATCAAGAAGATTATACACCATGACCAAATGGGATTCATCGCAGGCATGCAGGGATGGTTCAACATACGTAAATCAATAAATGTGATCTACCATATCAATAGAGCCAAAAGCAAGAATCACATGATCATTTCTATAGATGCAGAAAAAGCTTTTGATAAGATCCAACACTGATTCATGATAAGAACCTTACAGAGAATTGGAATAGATCATCTTTACCTCAATATGATAAAGGCCATCTACAACAAACCAACAGCCAGTGTCATATAAAGTGGCCAAAAACTGAAAGCCTTTACCTTGAAGTCAGGCACAAGACAAGGATGTCCCTTATCACCGCTCCTATTCAATATAGTACTGGAAATACTAGTGAGGGCAATTAGACAAGAGAGGGAAATAAAAGGAGTAAAGATAGGAAAAGAAGAAGATAAACTGTCATTATTTCCACATGACATGATACTCTACATAGAAGACCTCCAAACCTCCATTGAAAGACTCCTAGATATAATAAATAAATTCAACAAAACATCTGGATACAAAGTCAATACTCAAAAATCAATAGCATTCTTATACACTAACAACAAAATCAACGAGACAGAAATAAGAGAAGCCACACCCTTCACTCTAGCATCCAATAAGTGAAATACTTAGGAATTAATCTAACGAAAGATGTAAAAGAGTTGTACAGGGAAAATTATAATACCCTGAAAAAAGAAATCGAAGAGAACCTCAGAAAATGGAAAGACATCCCTTGTTCATGGATAGGAAGAATAAACATTGTATAAATGGCAATTCTCCCAAAATTGTTATACACATTCAATGTAATCTCAATGAAAATACCACTAGCATACCTCATAGATCTAGAGAAATCACTCCTAAAATTTATCTGCAACCAGAAGAGACCAAGAAGAGCAAAGTCAATTCTAAGCAGCAAAGTGAGGGCAGGCAGCATTACAATCCCTAACTTGAAGTTACACTACAAAGCTACTATAATAAAATCAACATGTTTTGGAATAAAAACAGACCTGAAAATCAATGGAATAGATTAGAAGATACATCTACAAACACACTCAACCACCTTATCTTTGACAAAGCGGCCAAGAATGTTCACAGGAAGAATGACGGTATCTTTAATAAATGGTGCTGGTCCGGAACTCAGCACAACCCTGCCTCAGGGCAAGGGCACCCCAAACCACCACCAAGGGCCCGCCCTGCAACCAGAACTCTGCACAAGCCTGCCTCAGGGCAAGACTGCCCTGAACTTCCACTGAGGTCCCGCATTGCCACCGGAACTCAGCACAAGCCTACCTCAGGTCAAGGCTGCCCTGAACCAGCACAGAGGGATCACCCTGCAACCAGGAACATCAGAAGATCTCAGCGGGCTCCTGTTAGCGTGAGAAAAGTGGAACTTTGCTCCCAGGTGGTGTACCTTGGAGTACAGCAGACTGACTGTATCAGTGTGGTGAGTATACCACTAAAATAGAGGTGTACAGGGGATAAATAGGGCCAGTAGTAAAACCACCGCACCTAAATGTAAGACTTTTGTGTTTTTGAAAAGAGTGTGTATGATACCCTGCTACACATAGAAAACACCAAGCAGAGTGAAAATGCCAAAATAAAAAGCAAAATGCAGTCTCAAACACATAGTTCACCAGAAGGAAGTATAGCAGACATTGAAATAGAGGAACCTAAAAGTAACACACTGGGAATCTCTGAAAATATAGCAAGTGAAATAAAAAAAAACTACATCAAGCTATAAAGCAAATCAAATTAGAAGCACGCTCCCATGAAAAGATAGAAATAACAACTTTAGTAAAGGAGTTGTTCAATGCAGCTACAAAAGAACTAGAGAAAAAAGTACATGAGCATGGGAAACTGATTTAAACATTGAACGAACAATATAGAAATCAAGCAGAATTCATCAAACAAACTCAAAGACACATCCAAAAAACAAAAAATTCTATTGAAAGCTTGCAAAATTGCCTAAAGGAAGCTGAGGATAGGATTTCAGACCTTGAGGACAGGATCACAGTTAGTGATCAGGAAAGGATAGAACTTTGAAAAATAACAAAGCAGCATGAAATAGCAATCCAGAAGCTTCATGATGAAGCCAAGAGCAACAATATAAGAATAATGGGCATTATAATAATAATGGGCATTATATATAATAATAACGGGCATTAGCGAAGATACAGGAGTGCAGGCAAATGACACACATAAAGTATTTACAGAAATAACAGCAGAAAATTTCCCAAACATGGGGAAAGAATCTGATATGCAGATAAGTGAGGCATATAGAACACCAAACAGTGACAACCAACATAAATCCACACCCAGACACATAATAATTAAGATCTCAGACATTCAGCATAAAAATAGAATATTAAAACTGTCAGAGAAAAGACACAACTCACCTATCAAGGAAAGCCCATGAGAATCATGGCAGACTTTTCAGCACAAACCCTCAAGTCAAGAAGAGCTTGGAGTGAGGTATTTCAAGCACTGAAAGAAAACAACCTTCAACCCAGACTGATGTACCCTGAAAATCTTTCATTCAAATTTAATGGAGAAACAAGATACTTCCATGACAAAGAACAACTGAAGAAATTCATGTCCACCAAACTAACCCTAGAAAGAGTACTGAAAGACATACTAGACAGAGATAAAAATCATCACAATCCCCAAAACAACAGCAGAAAGAAACCACCAGGTAGGATAAGCAATTAAATAAGAGGAAAAGCAGAAAGAAACAACTGGAACAAAACATGGCAAAGTTGAGCCAGTACATGCCAGTGATACCTGTAAATATAAATGGCCCCAATTCACCTATAAAAAGAAATATATTGACAGAATGGATCAAGAAACAGGACCCCACAATATTCTGTATACAAGAAACACATCTGACCCAACAGGAAACTCATAGAGTAAAAGTCAAAGGATGGAATACAGTATTCCATGCAACAGGAACACAGAAAAAAGGAGGGGTAGCTATTCTATTTGCAGACAATGTGAACTTCAAACCTAAAATGATTAAAAGAGATAGAGAAGGTCACTATGTACCTGTTACTGGAAAAATTTAAGAGGAAGAACTAACAATTATAAGTATATATGCACCAAATACAGGAGCAGCAAACTATATAAGACATACTAATGGACATGAAAAACCAAATACACAAAAACACAAGTATAACAGGAGATCTTCAGAGCCCATTGTGACAAAGAGATAGATCAACTAGACAAAAAGTCAGCAAAGAAATAACAGAACTGAATCATACCTGTAAGCAACTGGACATAGTAGACATTTACACAGTTGTTCCTCCCAACTACATCAGAATGCACATTCTTCTCAGTGGCACATGGGACAGTCTCCAAAATAGACCATATATTAACCCATAAAACATTCTTAAGTAAATGCAAAGGTATTGAAATCATAACATGCATAATATCTGACCATAGTGCAATGAAATTGGAAATTAATGGCAAAAGAAATTGTAAAACCTGCATAAATACATGGAAATTAAATAACAACCTTTTGATCAACCAGTGGGCTAAAGATGAAATTAAAGAAGAAATAAAACTGCACCTACAATTCAATGACAATATAGAAACAACATACTGTAATCTGTGTGATGCAATGAAAGCAGTCTTAAGAGGGAAATATATACCAATAAACTGTCACATCAAGAAAACAGAATGAACACAAATAAACAACCTAATGCTCCATCTCAAGCTTCTAGGAAAAGAAAAGCAAGCTAAACCCAAAGCTCATAGAAGAGAGGAAACTGTAAAGATTAGAACATAAATCAATGCAACTGAACTAAAAAACAATACAAAGAATTAATAAATCAAAAAGCTGGTTGAGAGAATAAACAAAACTGACAAACCCCTAGCTAACCTTATCAAGAGAAAGAAAGAAAACACCCAAATTCATGCAATAAGAACTGAAAAGGGAGAAATTAGTACAGATCCCATGGAAGTTCAAAAGATCATGAATACTTACTTTGAAAATCTCTACTCACATAGAGTGGAAAACACAGAGGAGATGGATAGATTTCTAGAAACATATGAACTGCCAAAGCTCAACCAAGAAGATATAGCAATTTTGAACAACCCAGTATCAACTATTGCAATTGAAAATGTAGTTAAACCTTACCAAGAAAGAAAAGCCCAGGTTTGGATGGATTCACAGCAGAATTCTACATGAAATTTAGAGAAGATTTGATACTAGTACTCGATAAAGTCTTCAATGAAATTGATAAAAAAGCAACCCTCCCTAAATCATTCCTGAAGCCAAGTATTACTCTGATAACAAAACCAGAGAAAGATTCAACCAAAAAGGAGAACTATAGACCAATCTCACTAATGAACATTGATGCAAAGATTCTCAACAAAATACTCACAAATAGAAAGCAGCAAATCATCAAGAAGATTATACACCATGACCAAGTGGGGTTCATTCCAGGAATGCAGCGATGGTTTAACATTCCCAAATCAATCAATGTAATACACCACATCAACAGAGCAAAAAACAAGAACCGTATGGTCATCTCAATAGATGCAGAAAAAGCTTTCAACAAAGTCCAACACATGTTCATGATAAAAACCCTTCAGAATCTCAGAATACATGGTGTCTACCTCAAACTTATTAAGGCCATTTATGCCAAATCAACAGCCAACATTATACTAAATGGACAAAAATTGAAAACCTTCACTTTAAAATCAGGAGCAAGAGAAGGATGTCCACTATCACCACTCCTTTTCAACATAGTTCTGGAAACACTAGCCAGAGCAATCAGACAAGAGAGAGAAATAAAAGGAGTAGAGATAAGAAAGGAAGAAGTTAAATTATCACAATTTGCAGATGACATGATACTCTATATAGAAGACTCAAAAAACTCGATTAAAAGACAGCTAGAGGTAATAAACAAGTTCAGCAGTGTAGCTGCATACAAAGTGAATACTCAAAAATCAATAGCATTCCTGTACCCAAAACACACTGAGAAAGAAATTATGGAAATATCGCCCTTTAAAATAACATGTAACAAAGTGAAATACTTAGGAATCAACCTAACTGAAAATGTAAAAGACCTATATGCTGAAAATTATAGTATACTGAAAAAGGAGATTGAAAAGGATACTAGAAAATTGAAGGACATTCCTTGCTCTTGGTTAGGAAAAACAAATATTGTGAAAATGGCCATAATCCCAAAACTGTTACACAGATTTAATGCAATCCCAAACAAAATACCATTGACATACCTCACAGATCTAGAGAAAACACTCATAAAATTCATTTGGAAACAGATGAAACCTAGAATAGGAAAGGCAATTCTAGGCAACAAAAGCAAGGCAGGAGGCATCTCAATTCCTGACTTGAAACATTACTATAAAGCCACAATGATAAAATCAGCTTGTTACTGGCAAAGAAATAGACCTTAGGATCAATGGAACAGATTAGAAGATGCAAGCACAATTACAAAGACACTCAGCCAACTGATATTGGACAAAGGGGCTATATATGTCCACTGGAGAAGGAGTCTCTTTATTAAATGGTGTTGGAAAAATTGGCTCTCTACATGCTGAAGACTGAAACTAGATCCATGCATATCACCATGCACAAAAGTAAAGTCTAAATGGATCAAAGACCTCAATATTAAAACAGAAACACTAAATCTACTGGAAGACATGTTAGCTAGAAGTCTTGGAGACATACGGATAGTCAGAAAATTCATGAACAAAATGCAAACTGCACAGGAAACACTTCAACGAATCAATGAATGGGATCTCATATTATTGAAAAGTTTCTGCACTTCAAAGGAAATTACCAACAGAGTGAAGCGAAAACCCACAGAGTGGGAAAGAATTTTGAGTAGCAACCCCTCAGACAAAGGACCTGTGTCCAGAATATATAAAGAATTGAAAAACATCAAGCCCCACAAATTCAAAGACCCTCTCCAAAAATGGGCATCTGAGATGAACACACAGTTCTCAGGAAAAGATATACAAATGGCAAATAAATACATGAAGAAATGTTCACCATCACTGGTCATTTGAGAAATGCAAATTAAAACAGCATTGAAATTCCACCTCACTCAGGAAAGAATAGCTGCCATCAAGAAATCAACTGATAACAAATGTTGGCGAGGCTGTGGGCAAAAAGGAACACTGCTCCACTGTTGGTGGGAATGTAGACTGGTGCAACCAGTATGGAAATCCACATGGAGCATTCTCAGAAGACTAGGATTGGAAGCCCCATTCAACCCAGCTATCCACCTCCTGGGCATTTTCCCCAACAAACTTAAAATTTCATATCACAGTGATTATATATGCACTCATGTTCATAGCTGCACAATTTGTGATAGCTAAATCCTGGAAACAACCAAGATGTCCATCAACTGCAGAGTGAGTGGATGAAAAAAATGTGGTATTTTTATACAATGGAATATTACTCAGCTATAAAAAAGAATGATCTTGAGACCTTCATAGGCAAATGGAGACAACTTGAGACTATCCTCATTGGTGAAATAAATAAGAATCATATTTATAAATATCATATTGTGTCTCTAGTGTAAAAAGTGAATAAGAACAAGAGTAATAAAACCAAAATGTGTAATTGCTATTGTAAAAAAGAGAGGAAAAAAAAAACTGCTCTAAGGGATATAACTCCATGCATGTTTGAGTGTGTAAAATAGATGACCATATTGCTGAATCTTTGTTGGATCTTTGAGCAGAACTGTTTGTAGTCTGACTGTTTGAATATTTACTATGTGCCCTTTAACTTTGTAACTTGAACAACTACATCCAGGATGACAGTATGTAATTTATGAATTACTGATTTCTTAGTGGGGATTTTTCTCATTCTCCTTTTTCTTTCTTTCTTTTAGAATTCTGTGTTGTTGCTACTCTTTTTTCTGTTGTGTTTCTTTTTTCTCTTCTTTTTACATAAAATTTTAAAAATGTATAATTGCTATTTTAAAAAAAGAAGAATTAGGAAGTGGTATAAAAGATATAGCTGCATGTATGTTTAGGTGTGTGGGATTGATGAACATATTTCTAGGTTCTTGTTGGATAATTGAACAGATCTGTTTGCACTCTCACTGGTTTTGTTTGCACTTTGTGTGCTTTAATTCTGTAACATGAATAACTATTTCAAAAAGAACAATATGTATTGTCAACTAGTGATTTCTTACTGATTATCTTCTTTTCTTGAAATTTTGTAATATTTCTACCTTTTTCCTGTTTTTTTCTCTTTAAATAAATAAAAATAAAAAAGAATATTTTGAAGGGGATTTATGGGAATGTGTCTTTCACTGTAATAATTTTAAAATTTAAACATGCACTATATATTTTGATCAAAAAAAATTTAAAAAATAAATGGTGTTGGAAAAATTGACTATCCATATGCCAAAAACTAAAATTAGACCCATGCCTATCACCATGTACTAAACTAAAATCCAAACGGATCAAACATCTAAATATTAAAACAGAAACAATAAACTTGTTGCAAGACAAAGTAGGTAAAAATCTTGAAGACATAAGGGTAGGTAGAGAATTTATTAACAAGAACCAAACTGCATGGGAAATACTTCCCAGAATCAATAACTGGTATCATATCTTATTAAAGAGTTTCTGCACATCCAAAGAAATCTCCAGCAGAGTGAAAAGAAAACCTACACACTTGGAAAAATTCTTAGTGAACTCTCCCTCAGACAAAAGACTTCTGTCTAGAACTCATAAAGAAATTTTAAAAATCAGACCCTCGAAATTCAAAGACCCAATCCAAAAATGGGCAACCAAGATGAATACACAGTTCTCAGATGAAGAATTATGAATGGCAAATCATACATGGAAAAATGTTCATCATCATTGTTCATTAGAGAAATGCAAATTAAAACCACACTGAGATAACATCTCACTACAGAAAGAATGGCCAGCATCAACAAAACTGCCAACAACAAATGCTGGAGAGGCAGCGGGGAAAAAGGAACTCTTCTGCACTGTAGGTGGGAGTGTAGACTGGTGCAACCACTGTGGATGTCAATCTGGAGATTCCTCAAAAACCTTAGCTTGGAGGTCCCATTTGACCCAGCTCTTCCACTCTTAGGCATATTCCCAGAAGATCTGAAAACATCTTACCACAGTGATATATGTGCACCCATGTTTATAGTGACACAATTTGTAATAGCCAGATCTTGGAAACAACCAAAGTGCCCATCAACTGAGGAATGGATTAAAAAATTGTGGTACTTTTATACAATGGAGTACTACTCAGGTATAAAGAATGATCAGATTGAGATATTTATAAATAAATGGATACATCTTGAATCTATACTCATAAGTGAAATAAATCAAACTCACATGTGTAAATGCTGTATAGTCTCCCTAGTGTAAGAAATGGTAAGAGTACAGAAGAGTTTATGGAAATCAGGGTTCACCAATATACTGGTTTGATGTCTTATGTCTTCATTCATTGGTTTGATTGGTTTTATTCTGTTTTGTTTGATCTTAATATATGTGATCATATGAATAGTTACTTTGAAGTCAAGACAGTATAGTAGCCAGTGTTCATTTAATATCTTCTTGCTCTGAAGTCTTACCATGCTTTTGATTTTCTATTACCATTGGTTCTATCACATTGTGTGTTATTGGGTTTTAATATGTATGATAGTAAAAACAAAATTTGTATGGAAAATGAGATAACATAGCAGCCATTGTTCATCATTGGTTATTTGGTTCAGAATATCTTGCAATACTTCCATTCTCTTGAGTTGTTTTATTCTACTTTGTTATGTTTGACATTACTGTGTGTAAAGCTAAGCTCAACTATTTCAAAGAAAGAGACATTATAATAGCTACTGCTAATATCCAATTGTCTTGTTGTAAAGTGCTGTGTTGCTTAAATTGTTCTGTCCTGATCTGCTTATATCTGTCCTCTTTTTTTATTTTCTTTAAAATAAAAAAAAAGAATAGCAAAGGCAAATCTGGGCAATAAAGGCAAGGCAACAGGCATCACAATCCCTGACTGGAAGTTATACCAGAAAGCTACTGTGATAAAATCAGCATCAAACTGGGAGTAAAAAAAGACATGAAGATAATGGAATACATTAGAATACATAGACACAACTACAAACATACCCAGCCACGTTATCTTTGACAAAGGAGCCAAACATGTACACTTGAAGAAACATAGACTCTTTAAAAAGTGGTGCCAGAAAAAGTGGCTTCTCATATGTTAAAAATTAAAACTTGACCCATGCTTATCACCATGTACTAAACTAACGTAAAAATGGATGAAAAACCCAAACATTAAAAGGGAAACTCTAAATCTCCTGGATGACAAAGTAGGTAAAAATCTTGAAGACAGAGGTGTTCAGAGAATTCATGAGCAAAAATCAAACCGCATGGGAAATACCAGAATCAACAACTAGAATCTCTTGCCTGATGTGATGGTTCACACTTATAACTCAGCACTCCAGAGTTTGAGGCAGGAAGATATTTGCAAGATTGAGACCAGCCTGGGCTACAAAGTGAGCTCAAGGCCAGCCTGAACTGCATAGCAAGACCCTGTCTCAAATCCCCTCCCACCACACACACACACACACAAAACAAAACTGGAATCTCGTCTTATTAAAATGTTTCTGCATGTCAAAAGAAATCTCCATCACAGTGAAAAGAAAATCAATGAATCTGGAAAAAATCTTAGTCAACTGTTTCTCAGACAAAAAAATTCTATCTAGAACTTATAAAGAATTTAAAAACATCAGAATCCCGAAATTCAAAGACCCAATCCAAATATGGTCATCTGAGATGAATACACACTTCTCAGCTGAAAAAATACAAATGCAAATAAATACATGAATAAATGTTTAGCATCATTGGTCACTAGAGAAAGGCATATTAAAACAACACTGAGATTCCATCTCACTCCAGAAACAATGCGTAGGATCATGAAAAACACTAATAATAATAATAATGGAGGCTATGAAGGAAAAGGAACTCTTCTGCACTGTTAGTGGGAATGTAGCCTAGTGAAACTACTGGGAAAATAAGTCTGGAAATTACTCAAAAAGCTGGAATTGCAATTTGACTCAGCTATCCCACTTCTGGGCATATTCCTAGAAGAACTGAAAACATTATACCACACTGATATATATGTGCACCCATGTTTATAGCAGCACAATTTGTAATAGAAGATCTTGGGAACAACCTAAGTGGCCATCAACTGAGGAATGGATAAAAAAAGATGAACTATTTTTATACAATGGAATATTACTCAGTTATAAAGAAAGATCACATTGAAGCTTTTTTAGGTAAATGGATGTGACTTGAGACTATACTCAGCAGTGAAATAAATCAAACTCACATGCGAAAATACTGTATTATCTCTCTAGTATAAGAAACTGAAAGACTAAGATATAAAATCTTCAATCAATATTTTAAAAGGCTAAGAAACTGCTCAAAGGGGAAAAATAATTCATGGAAAAGGATAAAAGAAATAAGAGAAAAGAAAAAAAACATAAATTTGTATAGATACACTTAAGATATCTATGATGGTTGTACTAATAATTGTATTAGTTCTTGGAACAAATAGGTAACATTCATAGGATTAGATCAATTTTGCATGTTTGTATCTGGTAAGCTGAGTAACTCTTGAAGAAAAGTGTGCAAAATAACAACCTTAGTTATGTTCCTACAACGTTGTTTTGAAAGGCTAGATTGTTATTGTTTGGGGCTTTTCATTATTGTTATTTATTTGTCTCTTTTGCTTCTTGTTTTTCTTGTATTTTTGCTTTTATTCTTTGTTTCGATTGGCTTTAGTTGTTTTTCTATCATTTGATTTCAGTATGTGTGAAGGTATGGACAGCTATTTTGAAGAGATCAAGAGACATGATGGTAGCCGTTGTTGATTTTCCTATTGTCTGTTCTTGAAGACCTGTAAGTGCTTTTATTCTTCTATTTTGATCTTTTTTATACTATTTTGTTTTGTTTGAAATCATTGTGTGTGAAGATAAGGACAACTATTTTGAAGAAAACAAGAGACATTACGGTAGCCACTTTTGACTTTCTGTTGTCTTGTTTTGAAATCTTGTGATGCTTGCATTGTTTTGTTCTCATCTGCTTTGTTCTGTTTTATTCCCTTTAAAATAAAAAAGAATCATTTTCTGTTTTACTATATATATATATATATATATATATATATATACATAATCTCCAAGGTTATCTGAATGATAAACTTGATTTATCACTTCCCAATGAATTAAATGACTTAAACTAATCATATTTCCATAATATTCTTGAAAGGTTTCAAATTTTTCTTATCTACTAAAAAACCTTAGTCATTTTTGATCTTTCTTAAGATGGATAATCCAATATACTAATATTTGCTAATCACCAAGTTGTATTTGTTTCTTCAATTTTAAAACGTCTATATCTGTCCCTTCCTGCCACCATTCTAATCCAAGCCTTCATCTTAGCACGCTGGAATTATTACAACAGACTCTTAACTGATTTTCTTATCTCATAAATGTACATTTTATATGTTTACTATATTAATCTTTATATATATATTTAATTTTTGATTTTTCTTCTCATATATCATCACTGGCTCTTAAACATATCCAAAATAAAGTCCTGCCAATTTATACTTGTTTTCATAGTCTTCTAGAATTTGACTTCCTTCTAATAGTCTAACCCAATAAAAGCCAGCAGTCAACAAACATGAGCTTTGCGTTTAAGGTGTTTTTCCCAGTACAGTTAATTCTACTTAGAACTCTTTCTTGTGCTTTTCTTCCAGGCTAGAACTCATCAACCTTCTTCTCCGCATAAGTAAGTCTCCTATGCCTAATCTTCCTCCAGATCATTTGTTTGATATATGTTTTATGACATTTAGTTGTTAAATGTTTACTATGTGAATTGCTATGTCCTCTCTAACATAAGATATGGCACATATTTTTTCTTTCTTTAGTGCTAGTGTTCTACCTTACACTACATATAGTCTCTAAATTAACTTGAAATTTGCAGTATGGTCCTATCCCTAGTTTAATAATTATTACTAAAGGCTCCATCAATTTATATTTGAAAATGTATAAAATTTATTTTGTAAAGAGTGCTTTGTATTTATAGTAGTTTGTGCTTAGACATATTCTTTAAACCAACAAGGCACAACTGGTTTTTAAAAAGTTGCTAAGCAAACTTAGTTTTAAAAAGTCAATATATAGATAAATTTTAGTCCATCTTTACATTTCAATAATCACATATTTTGAATGACTTGCATTTGTATTAGATTTGTACTATTATAAAATCAAATGAATCTGTTTTATAAAAAAATTATTGAAGGATTATTAATATTCCCAAGAACAGAGTAAAATTATTGCTTAATTCGGAATCAAGGAATAATCTAAATACCCTGTTACAGAGAAGCCTCTTTTTTCATTGTCCCTGGAGAATATGGACCAATTAAACCAGAAATATGATCTCTTTAACTTTTATTTTTGTACTCAAGGCTTTCAATTATGTAACATTATCATGAGTTAAAAATGGTAAAATGTCAGGATTAATATATATTAACTCCTGATAAATATGTTTAATAGGGCTCTCTGGAGTTAAGCCTCCCCTGCAAGATATTTTGTTATGTTTTTAAGTGGAATTGTTTGATTAATCAAAGATGGAAGAGGTTCAAAAGCCAAAAGAGAAAATTAACTCATGTCTCATTGCTTTAAAAACCTGTCAAATTTATGTCAATGCCAACAGAGATATAACTATTATATTTGTAATCATACTTCTGAGTCTAATTACTTGTCCTTTTCATCATTGTGCTAGGAAAATGTTACTGAAAGAGTAAAAAAAAGTAAAACTTACCCTTTGAAATTTCCACAGACTGTGACAAAAGTACAATTTATGACAGTTTTTAATGGGAGAAATTCTTCTGAGCAATTAAAGAAACAAAATAACAGATTTTTAATGTTGTTAAGGTTATATATCTTAATTGAGGCCTAAGGCCTATATATTCACCTCAGGTCTTTGTGGTCCTGTGTATAGGAAAAGAACAATGTAAGAGATGGTAGTTATTTTAACTAATGACAATACATTTCTAAAACAGTTTAAACTCTTTCCAAAGTGTTGAGGGAAAATTGTTAAATGCCTGGACATGAAAAATTTCTATTTCTATGAATTATAAGTTTTATGCACAGATTGTTGCTTTTTGCTGCAAAAGTACAATCAATTGGAAAAAAACGAAGACATTTCAAACTGGAATATAGTGAAGTGTATTGCTAAAGTATTATGATAATTGTTATTCCCAAGTATCTACAGGTACAGTACTGTATTTAATTGCTTCAAAAAACTAATAGGGTTTGCTATCAGAATTACATGGGGAAAATTTAGAAAAGTAGAAGTACTTCTCTCTAAAACCATGTATAAACTATTACATTCTCATCTGATTAATGAATAAACACATTGTCATCTAAATAAAAAATATTTATCACTGCACATGCAGACTTGCCATAAGTACTGTGAATGAAAAATGGACTGAGAATAGAATGACTGGATATGGTGGTAATAAAAAGATGTAATTAAAAACAGAAAGGAAGAAAAGAAAGAAAAAAAGAAAAGAGTAAAGAAAAAAGAGGAAAAAAAGACATGTGTATGTGCAAGGAAAGAGGGTAGAAAAGAAGTAGAGCAGGTAGACAGTAACAGATAAAAATTAAGTTGAAACAAAGGAATAGGTAAACAAAATGATCATAAAATCACAATACTAGAAGGGAAGATGAAACAATATTTCCTCCGTAATATGAGTGCTATCTGGAGAGCAAATTAAAAGAGAAGTAATTAATAGTTTTTAAAAGAAACCCATTTGTAGCATGGATTAAGTAAATTTTAATATCAGTTGTAGTTCAGACTTTGATATAACTACATTACAAGACTGTGATGATTAAATATTATGGGAATGAAAATTCTGTAAGATACAACATATCTAGTCAAAATGCAGACAAAGCAATGCATTTCAGAGAAGGTAAGTAATCAGTTTTACACAACAGAGGAGTTAAAATTATCTTCTGGCCTATTCTCAGATTTTGTTGGAATAGTACCATCTCCAGGCAAGCCAAGAGCTGGTTTGAATAAAAAGACACTAGAAAAATGTAATAATGGAAAGGTAGTAGTGTCACGTAAGATTTATGTGGAGAAAAATCCAAAGAAATTCATGAAAGAAACAACTCCATTCCTCTCTTCTCATCCCTCACAAATCCTTATACCCTGCACAAGTGTAGTAAGAAATTACACTAATTTTCCTACTTGAAGAGGGAATTGGAAAGAAAATGTAATGATTTACCAAAATATTCCAAGATGAAAAATATTTTCCTTTCATTATACTTTATGATAGAAAAAGAAGACTTATTCATCATAGATAGATAGGTAGATAGATAGATAGATAGATAGATAGATAGATAGATAGATATAAATACTTATATAGTTATAAGTCTGTGCAGGGAACTAAGTATCTGTAAGATTAAATACTTAAGACTAATTTTGAAATCCCCATACTAAGTATCTGTAAGACTAAATACTTAAGACTAATTTTGAAATCCATAAAGATACTACACCAGTCTGAATTTGAATCATATCACAGCTCCAGCATTTTCCAGAAAAACAATACAGCCACAATTTAAAAGGTTATAATGAAACAAACAAGCTTTTACTTTTTTGAGGTCTACAAATATACTTCACAAACATTTTCTCACTTTGAAAAATATATCAATTAAATTTTTAAAGTGAAACACCACTTGCTCCATCTCTCATCTTTTAATGCTCACAGTGGTCAAAAGATATTTCATTACATTAGAAACATATTCAATGATTTATAATTGTAAAACTACTCTGGTTTTTCAAGAAAGAGAAAAACATCTTGAAAATACAAGCTGAAAAACAGTAGAAACAGTCCATTCAAACCAATTATTTTTATACATAGAGAAATAAAGGATCAGTTGGGTCACAGAACATGTCATTTCCAGACTCAAGACCATAATTTCAGTCTCCAAACTTGTAGTCCAGGGATGCATTCTTTTGCAAACCAGTAGGAAATGACTGCGTTCAAACACTCAGTCCCGAGTACCCACAAAATTGAGTGTAATAAAAGAAAGCCACGTGGCAAGGAGCAAAGAGTGTTGGCTCATACCAAAAAGGAGCTGCT
>PVLA01014779.1:0-28649 GCA_004027455.1 Hydrochoerus hydrochaeris
TTCTTTCTTTCTTTCTTTCTTTCTTTCTTTCTTTCTTTCTTTCTTTCTTTCTCCCCCCCTTTTTCTTTTTCCTGAATTTCTTCCTGGGTTGTGAGAATCCCTCTTCTTTCATCTGGTCTTCTCCATGGTGTTAAATTCTAGCATCTGAGTTGTTTTTCTCAGAGAGGCTCTCTACCATGCTACCTATCAATCTGTCATCTTCCACAACCTCCCTCTGAGAATTATTATGTGTATAAGTAGCCCACATTATCTCTGAAGCATCTTACTACAGTCATTCAAAGAAATCAATGTCTTCACACCTTATAACTTCCAGTGGAAGGAAATGGGTTGTATTAAGTTGATTTGGCTTGCAGAACTAGAATATATGAAAAAAGGTGGGTCTTTGAATTAATTTGGCCAAATAGTAGATGAAGACAGGAAAGAAAGGCTTTTTTACAAGATATAAATCACACCATAAGCTCTATCTTTGGGATATGTATGTGTGTGCACTCATTCAGATGAGTGTGTAGGGGAGTATCTGGATGATCTACAGCAGCAGATAAAGTTGCCTAAGTGTCATTTTTCAATGATGACCTCAGCTGAGTATTTCTGTCATCTCTCAGGACACTATTTTTGCCTTACCCACCACTAATTTTTCCTTCCTGAGTTTCTTGGATCAGTCAGTAATTCTAGACTGAGGCCTTCACTCCAATCTACAGCTGGGAGTCCAAGGACAGGTCTTGCAGAATACATGTCATATGTGAAAGAAGACAATAAACTAGAACAACATGTTGAGGGGTGTTTGTCTTTGGAGGCTGTAAACAGGTCATTATACTGAAGCATACTCTAGAGAGGAGACCCAGAGCAAGGCATAGGAGAAGAGGAGCACATACTGTGGAGGCAAGATGCAAATTGTTAAGAGGGTGTAACTGGGAGAAAGGATTACTTTGGTAGATTTACAGTTTGATTCTTTAAGAGAATGAGACCATAGGAATCAAGGAGTGAACAGTCTAGGTTATGTTAATTGAATTACTTAAAAGGAAGAGAGATGCAGCAAGAGAGTAAGAGCTCATACTAAACAAAGATGAGTAGGGAAGCAAGGACAAAGAGGAAGAGGGAATTGAAAAAAGAACTGTGGATTATAAGGTAAAGTGCTGCCTGAATAAATAGTAGTCAATATATTGACAGTATTTTAAGATACATTTGAACCATGGCCTGCTCCACAGGCAAGCTGAGCACAAGCCTAACCCCCAGCTCCATTAGGTCAGTATGGAAAGTGGTACCCAAAAAGTGGTATACCTTATGATAGGGCTACAAGTTCGAATCTCAATAAATATTTTCAGGCAAGCCTACAGGGTAACTAGATCAAGCATTTTAGAGTTTAGGAACCCCAGAACTCTGTGTGGTATGTCCCAACAGGCTTCATACTACATTTCTCTTTGTTTTGAGGCAGAATAGAATTTCAAACTTTAACTGACTCCTCCATTTTCCCACTCCTCAAGTTCACAGCAATAATGACTGTGCCTTGATTAGGTTCAAATAGGAGCTTTATTACTTTCTTGAGGATTGGAATGGTGAGAAGAAGATGAGGAAGAACCAGAGAATGTAAGCAAAATTGTTTCCCTCTGGGAAAGAAAGAAAACTGGGTTGCTACAATTCTATGAAAACCAGTTCTCTGAGGGCCTCATCTACTACTGCAACTTGTGTGACATAAACACCCAGATATTGCAGGGTCAGGGAGTGAATGTTTCATCTAGTGTTTCATATACTTGTTACTTAAGCACTGGCACTATGATGAGTACTAGAAAATGAAATTGTTACTCCCAACACTATTTTTGCCTTCCCAAATTCTTCAGAGAGGGCAGCACTCTAAAAATGTTACTAAAGCACTATTTCTGGAGGCTTTTCTTCTGACTATACTTTTAAAGAAGTAGGTACAGGCTATAGTTACTAACACAAAATACCTGACACCCGAAGTTTAAAAAGGAGGTTTATTTCAGCTCACAGTTTTTAGAAGCTTCATTCTATAGTCAGCTGGTTCCAAAGTAGGGTGACATGGCAGAAGAGTATCACAGAGGTGAAAGAACACTTCATGGCATGGAAAGCAGTGGACAGCTAAAGCACCAAGCAGCAAGTGATAGAAGTAACCCTCTTCCTGCCCCTTACGTGCTATCCAGGCTACCTTCCCTAGGGCAACACACGATTGGTTCCAGTGTCAAATCCTTAACCCCAGAATCAAACACCCCAAATCCAGTCACCTCCAAGAAGCCCCAATTATGACCACATGAGTCTTTGCAGGGACATCCAGGTATGCCACAACAGTGTATTGTAGCTAAGTTCTAATCCTGACCACTGATAACATATAGGGTGCTTCTCTGTGCAGCCAGAGGTAAAAGCACTCTTTTTGCTGGATTGTGTTCCTGTGCCAGAATACATGGTTTGATTAATTATATGTGAATGACATTTCAGCTTCCTTTTTCTCCTTCAGTTGAGAGTCCTTCAATAGGGTCCACATATACTAAGATGTTCATGTTTGCAATTCGCTCATGCTAATATATGTACACCTTAACAAGCTCATACAAATGTAATTACACATTCATTCATATAGATGAATATGCTCACATTCATATGTGTGATTGCAAACTGACTCACACACTGTTATGGATTGAAAACTGGTGGTCAACTTAATGCCAGCTGGATTACATTCAGCAGGGTGCTAAGCATAGATGTTCCACCTGAGGAAAGTTGCTAGCATAAACAGAGATGTGGAGAAGGAGAAGCTATTTACATTAGTGCATCATGTTAGTGTGTTAAGCTGTTAATGGGTTGAGGCATTGTGGGTTCTTGTACGAGTTGCTGTTTGAGCCATTGGTTCTCCTGGAGAAGCTCTGGTCCTCACATCCAGCATTGCTTCCTGACTCTGGAGAGGAAGACGTGTGCCACTTTGTCTCAGGGATGAACTCGTCATGTGGTTTCCTGGCATGTACTTGACTGTGCTTTTTGTCAGAAGAGCTTGGGGCCTCTGTGTCACTGAGGATGGCTGTGGTGCTTTTCAGAACAGCCCTGGTGTTTGTTGTGAGTGTGACTTCTTGGCTCCAGTGTAGAACCCTCAACCTACCAGCACAGCTCCTTCATCCTGCTGGCATAGACTTTCTGGCTTCCACCACTGACCTTTGGGCCTTCCCAACACAGATCCATAAAAGAGACTGGCATGAGTCCTTTTTGTGGGTTCTAGATCTTCAGTTGGTCTCATGGGAGGCATTGTCATGAGCACTGGTTCTTCATTTGGACTCCTGTGGGACATTGCTGTGGGATTCAGGCCCTTGAATGAATATTCTATGTCTTTAGTGATGTGGATAGATTTCCTGCATTTTCTTGTGTTAAGCTTGGGTGACATCATAAAAATAATACTGTAAACTCCATGTCCTAATTGTAATTTTTCTCTGTACAGACCATGACTACAACAGAAATTGGTACCGAGAGTGGGGTTATTGCTGTTATATTGTCTGGCCATTTGTCTTAAGAACCTTAGGAATTAATTTGGAAAGCTTTTGAGAGACTGGCAAAGAGACAGCCCCTGTATGCTGTAAAATATATTGGAGACTGTGGTCAGAACCTGGAAAATCAGAGTATTAATGGAAATGCTGCCAATTAAGATGAAGCTTGGGAGTCTTCTGTTAGAAATACTGCTATGTCTGCTAGAGTCCAGGTAGTATATTGTGCTTTAGTTGAAAGTTGGTCTTCAATTTGCTTGTATTTAGAGATATTACCTGGGTGGCAGAAAAATTTCAGTGCAGTCTACTGTTGGGATGGTAGCATTGTTACTTTAGAGAACTCTTAACCAGATCTATGTTGAAAATTTAGAGCAAAGAGCCAGTAGAGTAATTTAAAACACTTGGCCAAGAAGAAGGCTCCATTGGAACTGTGGGTTGCAAAGATGAAACAAAGGAGAACATGGTTGTTTAGAAGAACAGGGCAATAGAAAAATCAAGAGTATATATTTGAATTGCAGGAGATCCTTATATTTTAGTCTTGCCATGCCACGTTAAAAGTTAATGGAAAGCAAGGACTGTGATTGTAATTGTTCTTTTATTGTGATTTTAACATTTGTATGTTTGTAACCAGGTTAATTTATCAAAGTACTGTGTTTTAATGTTGAACATTTGTCAACCTTTAAACGTTTTGCTTTTGGTGCAGGAATTAAGTGTAAAAAGAATGGTATACATGTAATTGTTGTATTAATCTAAATCGGAATAGAACAAGATATGTTAACTTTCACAAATCTGCCACTAAGGACTATAGTTTAAGGAAATGCATATGGTTATTAAGTTGACCAGGGGTGGGTTGTTATGGATTGAAAACTGGTGGTCAACTTAACACCAGCTGGATTGCATTCAGCCGGGTGCTGAGCATAGATGTTCCACCTGAGGAAAGTTGCCAGCATAAATAGAGATGAGGGGAAGGAGAAACTACTCACATTAGTTGCATTAAGATATTGAGGTGTTGTGGGTTCTCGTATGAGTTGCTGTTTGAGCCATTGGTTCTCCTGGAGAAGCTCTGGTCCTCACATCCAGCATTGCTTCCTGACTCTGGAGAGGAAGACGTGTGCTGCTTGGTCTCTGGAATGAACTCACCATGCTGGCTTCCTGGCATGTACTTGACTGTGCTTGTCATCAGAGGAGCTCAGGGCCTCTGTGTTGTTAAGGATGGCTGTGGTGCTTTTCAGGACAGCCCTGGTGTTTGTTGTGAGTGTGACTTCTCGGCTCCAGTGTAGAACCCTCAACTACCAGCACAGCCCCTTCCCCCCACTGGCAGAGACTTTCTGGCTTCCACCACTGACCTTTAGGCCTTCACAAGTTATGTTAACTTTCACAAATCTGCCACTAAGGACTATAGTTTAAGGAAATACATATGGTTATTAAGTTGACCAGGGGTCGATTGTTATGGATTGAAAACTGGATCTGTAAAATAGACTGGCATGAGTCCTTCTTGTGGGCTCTGGACTTCTAGGCGGACTCATGGGAGGCATTGTCATGAGCACTGGGTCTTTATCTGGACTCATGTGGGACATTGCTGTGGGATTCAGGCTCTTGGCTGATTATTCTGTCTTTAGCATTGTAGATAGATTTCCTGCATTTTCTTGTGTTAAGCTTGGGTGACCATCCTAAAAATAATATTGTAAACTCCATGTCCTTATTCTAATTGTTCTCTGTATAACCTGTGACTACAACACACACATACATACACTCACAGACAAGTTCATAATTTCAAATATACTAGCATATTGAAACATCACATAAAACATGTTTAAAAATTCTCTCATACACACAAATATGCTGATATCTGTACATGTGATCATACTCTCCCTTAGCCACATGAACATGCATATTTACTGAATCAGACAGCTGTACTCATATTGAAACACTCACAATTGAACAAGCTCCCACATTCACTCTCTAACATGGGCACTGTTTCAAGGAGCCAAATATAACATTTTATATTGGCCTGATGTTGTTTACTTCTTCACAGATAGCTGGAACCTATGAGCTCAAAAGCCATCTGGCACTTAACTCGAATTTTACATAGTTCTTTTAAATGTATCTCAAAGTAAACAAAATTTTATCCATTCAGACCTTGATTTGCATTCTCTGCAAAATTTCAACTAACATCTGTTACCCATAGATAAAATGAATCTTATAGCTATAAAAGACCTTGAGTCACTGAAGTACTTTAACACTTTCTGACCCAGAGACCTCCTGTCATGCTGCTGAATAACGGTTATCTAAATATGCAGGCCTCATCACTGATTCCAAGTCTCCTCTGGGAAATCTTTTGCCTGCTTCTAGAAAGTTTTTCTATTAGGATGTCCTGCTCATATAAGCCTGTGAGTGTTCTTCAAATAAAGATTATCACAGTCAGGTTTTTTCCCCTTGGTTAACCCCTGATTCTCTTGAACTCACTACAAATTATGTTAAGAAAAGGCAAAGATTTTGGAGTTGATTAGGAAATTGATATGGAGCTTATCCAGTCAATATTTCAATTATCCAAATGGGTTTAAATGATTGGGATTAAAAAATTGGAATATCTTCAGTTGGTATGGTATTGCTTTGTACTATATTCTATTGCTATTTTGTATGCTTTTCCCAAGTGCCTCATTGGGCCAAATAGAAGTAGCACTATCATTTTAATGAACCAATGCCATTTTAACTGACTTTTGCTGTTAGAAATATGGAGCTCCACGAGAGATGTCAGCCTGCCCTGTGGGACTAAATAGAAAAAGAAGATTCCATACCTCAACACACTTTTGACTCCTTAAGGAGGTACTGAAGGAGGAGCTCCACAGTGCGAGGAGCTCCTCATGGAGTATCTGAGATAAAAGCACATTCCTCTTTTTGGGGACTAGTATGGCAGGCTGGCAGGTAAATGAACTAATAATCCAGAGATACCAGGCCACGGTTGGTCACTTAAGCACAGTTTGGGGGAGAAACCTTTATAAAGGTATATGACTATATTTGTTATTTGAATTTGCTTCTGCAGAAGACATTATTCTATGTCCTCCTTCTATGATATGTACATGTACAACCTCTACAGGATTAATATATTCACTCTGCATTATAAACATGTACTGATAAAAGAGGAGTATGGTGAGGCCCAACTTGATGAGTTATGCTACAGTTTATAGCAAATAAGTCATAGAGGAGGCAAAAAATGAGCTAAAGCCAACAAAATAACCAATCCACTGAAACAAGTAAATTTGTTAAGGAGAAGAACTCAGAATTTTGAAATGATCTAGCCTACTGTTTCTACTGATAAGCACAAGACAGGCCATGCTTTTTTTTCTCATGGAATTATAAAACAGATTGTTAATTGAGGAGCAAATCTGCAAAGACATGTTTTATATAAAGCCATTAGAAACCCTACCATATTGACAGAAATCAAGGCACTATAATACTGCATGGGAGGAAACATTTACAAAGAATGGTCCCATCAGAACTGTAAATTGATTTCACTGTCTCTCACTGCAGTGGAAAAAGCCATAAGTTATATTTTAATTATGGTGATTACTAACACAGGCCTTTTAATTACTTATAAATGCAAGGCACCAACCTCTGCTAATGCTGTTGAGAGGTTAACAAAACAGTTTTTCAAGCTTTTGGGAGTAATACTAGTTGTATACTCATATCAAGCCTCCCACAAAGCAAACAGAGCAGTGAATCCTGTAAGTTATCTTACCACAATAGGTATCATAAAAAGATAAAATAGGCTTTTTAAATAAAGGCTATGAAGAATACTTTTAAGACAATGGCCATAGATTAGATGACCATGAACCTATGCCATAACAATATAGTATTTAAATGATTAATCTGCTGCTTATTACTAGAAACAGCTAGTACTAACAAAGCTGTTGTGACATCTTCTGGTGCATTCACCCACACCAGACACAATTCAATTATCAGTTTCACTAACAAGAAAGCATTGACATTGTTAAACATAGAAAAAGGAAGTCAGTCTGGTACTTTGACTTTTCCTTTCTCTGTCATAGAAAACTCAGAGCATAACCACTTCTTTCTTGATTTTGAGAAATATTCAATGTGAATCAGTGATTCTGGAACAATTTTCAGCTAGACTCTATTCATCATTCAATGTAAACATCCTCTCTCTCACTATTATGTGGTGAGGAATCCTCGATCTCCTATCTCTGTATTTTGTTCAATTAAAGGTCTTATGCAACAAATCTGATCCTAAAATTCAGGAGATGGAACCAAACTATTCTCAGCTCAGGAAACACCACTTGAGTGCTAGTCATTGGAGAGGAAGATTATCTACTTCTGGCCACAAATGACCTCTGACTTTAACTCCTACTCTGCTATTTTGCCCCTTCCTTACCTGAGAAATTCCTCTTCCTTCATATCTACTGGATCCTACACGTCTATTGGATGTCTACTACATGTTTATTGATGGATCAATCTAGTTCCAGTAATTTATTCACTACTGGTGACAACGTATATCTGGAAACATTATACTACCTACATAGCACAGAAGAACATGCAACATGATCATATTAGGGACATTTGCAACTATATTCTTGACTATTCAAATTGGTCAGCCCTACAGACATGACCACAGACACCTACACTGAAGTGAACATGAATTCTATTCATACTAATACTAGCAGTAACCATTCAGTAGTGCTTTATATGCCTGCGGGAAAACTTTCACTTCAAATCAGATAATCTCCATTATTATTCCCTACTATCATAAAACACAACAGTGGGCCACTACCTATAAAATCTCACTTAAGGAATTCTCAGAGAGGGTATATACTCAGTTTCACTACCAGGATGTTTGTGATTGCTGTAATCAGATCAAAAATATTATAATTCAAAGCTAATATCAACCAATTCCATGGATTTACAAAGATCATATTATATGTTGGATAATGACAAGTATAAACTCTGCCAATACCATACAATTTTACAACTATTGGTTTTTTTATATTAAGTATAAGGATTTCTCTCCTCTTTAGTACGAGCCCCATTTATTGAGGTATAAAAATACTTACAGCTCAGTGACCAAAAGCACGATGGGCTTCTTTCCTGGTTTCTAATAAATATATAATGGAAGGAAAGTTTATTTGGTTCAAGGCATGTCAGAAAATCAAGGACTAAAACTAGATAAGGAATGCTTCCCTAACCTAAACATTTTACAATAGTAATGGTAAAATTTACATGTCTTAATGGAAGCAGATTTTTTCAGCAATTGTAATGCTTCCTGCCAAGACAGCTCTTATGAAAAACATATTTGAACTCATGGAGATCTTTAACATCTCTCTATGTATCAGTTTTTAAAATTTAACTAGATAACCATTTGCTTACAGTAACATTAACATTTTCAAGAACTCCAAAACCACAATTAATAATGACTTGGTAGCTATTTAAGGAAATTTACTCCCCTGGGGGAATCTTTTAGAAATAGACATATCCCATCTGTTATAGTCAAGATTTGCAAGGAAATATGTTTAATATAGATACAAATTTATATCATTATTTTATAATATTCTTTCAAAAAGTCAAATGCAGAAGAGTTCAAGAGGTCTGTCTGCACACTAGAGACCCAAACAATCTACCTGAGAGCCTGGGATCCCACAGGAGTGTCCTGCATCATTTCGTATGAAGACCTAGAGCCCATAGCAATGTCCTCCTTGAGTCCAGCTGGAGGTCTAGAGTCCACAACAATGTCTTGTGCAAGCCTGTATCAAGAGTCTGCACTGGGAAGGCCCAAAGGTCAGCGGGCGGAGCCAGAAAGTCTGTGCTGGTAGGATGAAGGATCTGTGCCTGCAGGCTGAGGGATCTGCACTCGAGCCAGGAAGCAATGCTCATGGTAAGGAACAGAGCTCCCCCAAAGAGACCTCAGTCATACTTAGCAAGAGTGAGAACTCAAGCTCTTCCAATAATGAGAACAGCTGAGAAAATAATGGGAAAATCAGAGTGAGGAACTTCTCTAGGAGAATCAACAGTATACCATCTTCCCCTCCAGTTCTCCTTTTATGCTGTTGACAACAATCCTCGGGTAATCCTTCTGCATCAAGAACCATGCTGGTTGAGTTCAACTGAGTGTTACAAGCTGACCATTGGTTAATATATACACATTGGAAACAAACGATAACAAGAAACTTGGTTGAAAAGCTAATCCATGATGAAATTTACTATTCTTACCATCTCCTCCAAAGAACATATTCTGAGATTATTAAAGCTGTTCTAGGGAAGCTTGTCCTAGAATACAAGTGATAAGGCAGGTGATTCTCCTTCAGCAACACAGCAACATTGTGATAAAGAGAGATATAAATGGGACCAAAGTATAATAAAATAAGTCTGTTTTTGAAAACATATTGTCCACCTGTGAGATGCCAATTTGTAAGTGTCTTTTAGTTTAGTGTTCAATTTATTGCATTGTTAAATTAGCATACTTTTCTCCATACTGACAAGAGCACCTGAGTTTATCCCATCCCATAAGTATATAGCAATGTATTGGCAGGAAACCCCAGCAAAAATGCATTCCAATCTCAACAAGAAGAAGCATTTAAATACTTAACTAAACCAAAACTTCATATAACGTTATTCACATAAGTGTCAAATAATTTAATCATATTTTGGGCTTGTTTCTACCCATCATTTTGGTAAACATAGCTTAATATTTGACCAAGTACCCATAATTACTGTTTATCAAGGTGGGTCTACTCATCCAAACACTGGCGTCCACTAACAATATCAAGTCTACTCTCATGCAAATATGTGGGAATTTAATTGAACTGGATGCTGAATGTCAGGCAGATAGCATACAAGCTTACTGATCCCAACATTTTATGCCTCTATCAATACCACCAGGAATTGTACTACACCACGTAAATTATTTTTCTGAGAACAAAAGCCAGCGGAGAGAGCCTAGCGTACCTGCAGAGAAGCAAAGCTACTACACACTTCCTCTGAGCTGACTCTGAAAATTATTTCCTGTTTGGCACAAATTTAGAGATTTTTATTCAGTGCCTGAACCTCCGAAGTATTTTTCCTCATTAGCTTTGCAACTCTTTAATGCTGTGGACATGCATGCAATCTGCCATATATTCACTTACAAGCCATTCCTACATATTCCCTCATATTTGATTATACCCACATTTACTCTTGAACAAAATATGCTCATATATTCACTCACATATGAGAAACTAACAAATTCATAACATACATTTATATACTCACTTGCACACATACATTCACTTACACATGTACATTAATACATATAGGGATATGCTTATATTTACTCATACAAACATATCTACACTCACCTAGAACTTCACACATTTACATGTATTCATACACTGGCATACACACTGCAATACATTCCTCTGAAAAATACACTCACACAACTGACCATGACTGTCCACTAACTTACAGACACACATTATTAATTGCATGCACATGATCATAAATCCACTCATCAACTGGACATCCTGTATTGTTTAATCATGTAAATATATTTAACAGACTCACATATGAACTCAGCTGCATAGTCACTCATACATAAGGAGATAAATATTCACTGGTTCACCCTCAAACACATATGCACCCACACTTATGTTCACAGATTCAAACAAACACATAAATATATCAAAACTTTCATGCTTATATAAGAAGTTTGATTGACATAGTTAATGTTTACATTAAAATTTATTTCATTAAAAGACATCTAGAAATTAATTCCTCTCAAAATACTCCCTCCATCTAGAGAAATGAACAGTCACTTCACAGAGGAATAAATACAAATGGTCAACAAATATACAAAATAATTTTAAGCATCCCTGACTATTAGATAAATGCAAGTTAAAACATCTTACTCTGGAAAGAATGACAATCATTAGGAAACCAAACAATAGCAAAGCTGGCATAGCTGCAGTGAAAAGGAAATTTCTTTCATTGTTGGTGGGAATAAAAACTAGTACAACCATTATCAAAATTAGTATGGAGATTTCTCAAAGAATTGCAATTATAAATTCCATGCAACTCTGTTATCGTCTTGCTAGTTATAATCTACAAAGAGATTAAGACATCACACCACAACAATACTTGCATACCAATGCTTAAAACAGCGTAATTCATAATATCTAAATCCTGATAACAGCCTGTATATCCATCAAAAGATGATTGAGTGAAGAAAGTGTGGCATCTGTACCATGTATGTAACAGGATACTACTAACCTATACAGAATGACAAATTTGAGGCATTTGTAGCAAAATGGATGCACCTGGATAATATAATGTTGAGTTAAATAAATCAGACACACCAACTTAAATACAATACGTTATCTCTCATTTCAGTGAGGAAAAGTACAAAGAAAATGATGAAGGTGGATAGAAAGGGACAAGGTAACGGATTTTATCCAATAAGGAAGTAGTCCAAGGGAACAAGGAGAAGAGTAAAGAGGAGGGAATGGAGAAATTGGAGAAATTTGTACCTCAGGTTTTCTCTTCAGCCAGCTTTGTTCGCTCCTTATGATTTCCCTCAAATGATCCATGATGCTGGCTTCCCCAACCTTCTGTGGTCTCCACTTCACTTTTACCTTCACACTCACAGTTTCACAAACTGCCCTGTGAGGAGCATACTGTTTGGCCTTCCAGATCTTCTGAAATCTGTGTGGAAGTTTCCTGACCCAACAAATCTTGTATTTTACGTGCACCTAAAATCAGCACCACATGGACATCAGCGTGTGCCTCCTGTTAGAGCAATATCCAAGTTTCCTTCTCTCTTAGCTGTAGGGTTTGAGGGCCTGGATTGCTCAATGCTGTGAACCCAATCCCAGAAAAAGCTTTGCTAAACCACTGCCATTCTGAAATATGTTGCTTTGGGGCTCTTTGCTCAAAGCAGTCTTTCACTTTTGCAATTTTGAGGATGCAAAGGGTGGAGTCCTGCTGATTCTTGTGATGTTCTCAGGCCATCTTTTGTATTGTATTTTTCCAGAATACTCGGATTTTCCTTGATAGTCTTTTCAGTGACCAATTTCTACACTGTTCCATTTTTGCAAGCTGCAGAATTACTGGAGCTTCCTTTCTGACTAAACTCAAAATGTTTTAAATCATTCTTCTGGGTTCTTTGCTCTTGATTCTTAACATATATCTAGCTAAAAACCTCCAATAATAGCCATGTACCCATCTCCATATTAGTGCTTTAAAATTAATTTTGCAAGATTAATATGTCTGCCTCCCTTAATCTCAGTCTCAGACAGTCTCTTTACATGAAAAAAAATGTAGAAAATCTTTCTTGCAAAGCATAACACACATTGTCTGGTTTCCAACAGCCAATGCAGTCCTTCCCAGCAGAAACTTTCTGAGACTGGCCTTTACTGGCAGTATTTCTATCAGCTTTCTGGTCTTCTGAACTTCGAAAGAATCCCCATCAATTATAGCTTAAAGAATTCCAGGGCTGATTTTTCAGCTGTCCTCTCCATGCCTTTCCAAACTCTTCCATCAAGCCACATAATCAGGATCCTGAACCAAATGGTCAGGAGCAGTCACAGCAATGTCTCCCCTTTTGTGGTGGAAAAATGTGTCAAAATTACTTTTCCCACTGTGGAGACAAAATACCTGACACAAAAATTTAAAGGAGGAAAGGCTTTATTTTTGTTCACATTTTGTAGAAATCCACAGCCAGCTGACTCCCAGACAGGGTGTCAGGGTAGAGTGGCATCTCAGGGGAGAAACAGTCCAGGCACAGATGATAGCAAAGCAGTAAGCACTAACATAGCAGCAGCAGCCTTCTTTCTGTCCCTTATATTACATGCATTCTACTCACTCTTTGGAAAGTAGCACTCACACCCAGGATGGGCCATCCCATCCTTAATCTCAGCATTGCACTCTTAATCCTAGTATCACATCATTAATCCTAGCATCACACACTCTAGATCCAGCCACCTCTGAGAATTCACACCTCTGATCACAGAATGCTTTGGAGAAACCCTAGATGCAAGCCATAACAATGTGCATGCTCATTAATTCACAAATACATATAATCACATAAATATATATAGTATTCAAGAGCCAAATATTGTTGCACATGCTAAGATAGGTAAATTCACATGTTCACAATCATAATGTACATGCTTACATACGTGCACATGTATTAAAGGTGGGAATTTGCTGAAAAGAACATACTGACTAAACACAGAGAAACAAAATTTAGTCAGCATAATATTACTGATTACAGTATAATAATAGAATAGACATCCACTTATATTAACACTCAGATGCTTACACATTCACTATTTCACATAAATATGCTCACAACTGCACTCACTTCTGCCCACATGATTGCACATTTTCTTATGCATCTGCACATGCTATAATTTTGGTGACACACATAAATGCTAAGATACACTTACATAAAAACACTAATGTGTTCCATCTGTCACAAAACAAACTAAAACCCATGATCACAGTACTTTTCACTGTTACATCAATATGCAAACTCTTATGCTCCAATTTACACAATCTCTTAGTGTATGTGCTGGCAAAGTGAGCAATACTTAATCTTTTTTCATACATATTCACATGCACACAACAAGGAACATGTTTGCATATGTACTTACACATAAACATACTTACCTTGAAGCTCAAATATTCATTAATAATTATTCTTACACATGCTCAAAGTCACTGGAACTCACAGTTATATACTCACATTTCAGCCACACAGTATACTCACACATCGAAATCCTCACAAAATGTACAAAATATGTGTTCAAATACTCACACTAACATCCCATCATCCCATGCATGCACTCTCCAATTAATAAAGACACATGAAAGAGACATTAACTTCAGCACTCAAATACTACTGCACTAATATTTGCAAGACATTTAAAATTTCATGTATTCACTCTTGCAAGTTTACATGCTCACATACATACAAACAAGCACACACTGACTGATCTTACTCATTGTAATGAGCATATTGACCAATTAATCACATTCATATACATACTCACATTATCTTCAAATCCACACACTGACACATTCACTCACTTAAACATGTTTATGACTCACACAGGTATTGTCATCCATTCACTCACATGCATAGATAAAACAAAAATAATCCATAGATTAATTTTACATATTAGATTCACTTATATAAGCAAATTATTTTCATAAGTGTATCTCAAGGGCTCTAAGCACACAAACACATAAAAATGCATTGTCATCATTCTCGGCATGCATACTGCCATATTACCTTATTTACTCATATTCAAACATAGACAAGATAACAAAAGAAACCCATTGTATATGTGATATAAACAAACATAGTGACATGTGTACCATACTTGTAGTTCATACATACAGATTTTCAACAAAAAATAGGTTTATATATACAATATCACACACAGACAAGTTCACATACATACACATCCTTTCACATTGACTCAAAATATGCTGACACATTAATTCATTGAAATAGTCCTGGAGAGAGACCAAAATGGTGGAGTGTTAAGTGTTAGCTACTCAACTTGTCCCAAACAAAGTGCCAAGGGTATGGAAACAACAGCCTGGAGAGAAATCAAAGAGAGTCCAGGTCACTTGGGGTCCAAGGAGGAACTGACAGAGAAGAAAATAGGATTCACTACTGCAGGAGAAATAACTTGCCACTGAAGACCTGAGATCATGCTGTGTGATTGAAACACCTATGTAGTTGGCAGACAGGGAGTCAATGAAAGCAACTTTGCTCTTCACTGGGAGACTGAGACCTGACCTGGACCAGGAAAGTCTTATGCAGTTGGAGGTAGTAGTGAGAACATGAGACCCTTTCCCAAGAAGACCATCCCAGAGTTGTTGGTTGGTAAGCAAACCAGGTGGTGTCCTATACATGGTCTTAGGAGAAGTAGAAGTTGGCAGGTGTAACCAAAATTTTATCCTGGGGCTCAAACTCCAGAAGCAGAACAAACCCAGGGCACTTCACTGTCAGTGTTTTGAAGCAGAATGAGAGAAGGACCAGCATTTCAGCCACAGTACACAACCAGTATTTGGACAGCAGACAGGGAGGACTTGGCTGAGAAATAAGCACTGGTACTCGCACTCCATTTCAGTGACCACCAAAAGCCAGTCTGAGCTTTAGCTGCAAAGGACTAGAAGTGCTCTACTCTGTGATAGGTGGCACAAGCAAGAAAGTGGCCTTGACCTGCAGCAGGACAAGGCCACCACACCCTTGCTCTTGGTCCAGTAGCACAAGCAAACAAGAGGCCTTGGCTGGCTATGGCAATGGGCACTCCTCTCCCCATATGACCAAGTTGTATAAATGGAGTCAAGTGATGTGATCACAATTAGCCCCACACTTGAGTATTCCTACTACAGAATTGGTGAGGCAATTCAGTACAGATATTGGCTCTGACTAGGGAGCTAGCACAAAACTGGAGGAACAAAAGGAATTTTTAAACATTTTTTCTTATTTTTATTTTATTTTTTATTTTGAGGGGTTAAGTATTGTCATTTATTTTGTTTTCTCTTTCCTGCTTCTCTCTTCAATATTCTTTCTTTTGTTTTCTCTTTCCTGCTTCTCTCTTCAATAGTCTTTCTTTGTTTTTACAGGGGAATGAACACTTTCTCTGGTCTGTTTTTCCTTGATATTCTTTTTCATTTTGCTTCATCCTTTCCCTCCTGCCCTCTTCTCCAGCTTCGCAAAAGTTTGGGTGATCAATTTAGTTCTTAAGCCTTGCTTCAAATATATTTCTCTTCAGTTATCTGTTTTGTCCCCTATCCCTCTTAAATTCCTCTTCCTCACAGAATAAAATTAGCCTACCAAGAGGAAACCCATTGCATACGAATTCCTGGTCTATGTTGGATGCTACTATATAACTATGGATCTTACTTGTGTGGTTAGAGATACCAAATTAAGTCACCACAGATTACCAGTTTCTAGGCTGTTTTGATTATATTGTTCTTGCTAATTGTACTACTTTAGCAGAAGATGCTATATTTCTCATAATCAGTTGTTCACCCTTGTATGATAACGCTGTGATAATTACGCTGGTATCAAAGAAATGGGTCCTGAACCTAATATATGGCAAATTCTCATCTCTAATAAAGTAGGAAGATAGGATCTTGGGATGGATACAAATTCCAACAGTCACTTGAATCTAAAATGTATCTCAGAGGAATAGACATTTCCTAGGGAACCTTTGATACCAGTGATAAGGCTATCTAACATAAGAAAAATACAAACAGAAAACAGATTTAAACTTTAAATAAAAGTAGAAAGTGACAAGATACAGAGAAGCAAAATGTAATCCTAGACTTCCAGCCACAAAGAACAAATCTAGGAGATATCAAGATAGAGGAAATCAGAAGCTGTCCACAGGAATTTGCTTGAATGACAGTGGAAGATTTTATATATATACAGGATATCAAAACAGAAATAATCTCACAGGTTTATAAAGACATGACCATGATGAAGGATTTGCTCAGAAAATCTAGAGTATATATAGATTAAAAAAAGACTACATAAAAAATAATGGAAACCATGAATTCCCAACATAAGAAAGAAGTGGAATCTATGAAAAAGATTCAAGCAGATATCCAGGAAATTAAAAATTCCACTGAAATTTTGCAAAACAGAATCAAAGGAAGTGAATATAGACTGTCAGACCTACCGGGCAGTATCATGTTTAGTGATCATGAAAAAAAAGATCTTTTAAAAATGGCAAGAGACCATGAGAAAACAATCAAAAAACTGAAAGACAATGCAAAGAAGAACAACATAAGATAAACTGAAGTGAATGAAAATGCAGGAGTTGGCACCAATGACATAAAATTCTTTTCAAAGAAGTAATAATGGAAGATATTACAAGCATGGAAAAAATTTCATAATCAGATAAATGAGGCATACATGACTTAAATAGTCATGACCCAAATAAACTCACACCAAGGCATATAATAATAAAGATTCCAGAAATTCAGCACAAGACAGAATATTGAAAGCTGTTAGAGAAAAGAAATAAATCACCTATAAAGTAAAGCCCATAAGAACCACAGAAGACTCCTCAGCATCAACTCTTAAGGCAAGGATAGTTTGAAGTGAAGTATTTCAAGCCCTGAAAAAAAAAAAACTACCAATCCAGACTGACGTATCTCAAAAAATTGTCATTCACAATTAATGGAGAAATAAAATACTCCCATAAGAAATAAAAACTGAAGAAACTATTGACAACAAAACCAGTTATAAAAAGAATTCAGAAAAATATTCTAGAAAGAGAATACAACATCCACAATTATGAGAGTACCAATAGAAAGAAATCATCAGCCAGGAAAAGCAATTAAAGAGAAGAAAGATGGGCAATCATAAATAGGAAAATTATAGGACTAAGACAAGGAAATACATATCATCTACAATCATCAATGTAAATGGTCTCAATCCACCAATGAAAAGAGACCAGCAGAACAGATTAGGAAACAAGGTCTGTAAATATGTAGCATTCAAGAAACACATTTAACTCAAAAAGAAATTCATAGAATGAAAGTCAAGGACAGAAAACAATACTGCAAGTCACAGGAACTCAGAAAAAATCAGGGCTAGATATTCTATTTGCAGATAATGTGAATTTCAAGCCAAGACATATCAGAAGAGATGAAGAAAATCACTATATTCTTGTAAAGGAATCAATACAAGAGTAATAACTAACAATCATAAATATACATGCAACAAGTATAGGGGCACCCACTTATATAAAACAAATAATAATAGACATCAGAAATCAAATAAGCACCAACACAATTATAGTGGAATATATTCATATCCCCTTGTCACAAACAGATAGGTCAACTAGACAAAAAAAAAATCAAAAAAGAATTATCAAAACTAAAACAAGCCTGTGAACAAATGGACTTTGTAGATGTCTACAGAGTATTCCACCCCACAACTGCAGAATACACATTTTTCTCAGTGGTGCATGGGACATTCTCCAAAAGAGACCAAATATTAGCTCATAAAAATGCTTAAATAAATTCAAAATAATTGAATTTTTTCCATTCAAAAATAGTGCAATTAACTTGGAAACCAATGGTCAAAGAAACCACCAAAATTCAACAAACATAAGGAAATTAAATAACACCTTTCTGAAAGGCCAATGAATCAGATGAAATTAAATAAGAAATTAAACAGTATCTACAATTAATGATAAAGCCATGTACTAGAACTTATGGGATGCAGTGAAACCTGTCACAAGAGTAAAATTAAAACCAGTGAACTATCACATCAGTAAAACTGATCAAGCTCAAATACCTAACACAGTGTTCACCCTCAAATTTGTGTTAAAAGAAAAACTAAAACTTAAACTTGTAAAATGGAGGAAACTATAAAAATAAGAGTAAAAATTAATGAACTGAGACTAAGAAAACAATCAAAGCATCAATCTAAGTGTTGGTTCTTTGAAAGTCTCAATAAAATTGGGAAACCCTTACACAACATTATGAAAAAAATAAAAGACTCCAAAAAGAAAAGACTCAAATTCCTGCAATTATGAACGAAAAGAGTTAAATTACAGTGAATCCTGTTGAAATCCAGATCATCAATACCTACTTTGAAAAACTTTAATAAGATGGAAATCACAGAAAAAAATGGACAGATGAATATAAATTATCAAAGTTGAATTATGAAGGTATAAAAATTCTAAATAATCCAGTATCAATCAATGAATTTGAAAGTGAAATTAAAAATTTACCAGCAAAGGAAAGCACAGGTTTTCTTTCTTCTTCTTTCTTTTTTTTTTTTGGATTCACTGCTGAATTCTACAAGAAATTTTGAGAGGATCTAATGCCATTACTTGTCAAACAATTTAGTGAAATTTAAAGGGAAATAATGCTCCCAAAGTCATTTCTGGAACCAGTTATTACATTGATACCAACATCAGAGAAGAATCCAACCAAAAAAGAAAGCTACAGTCCTATATCCCTAATGAGCATAAATGCAAAATTCCTCAATAAGATACTGGCAAGGAGAATGCAGCAAATCATCAAGATTATACACCTGACCAAGTCAGATTCATTCCAGAGATGCCTGAATGGTTCAACATAGGCAAATCAATAAATGTAATACAACATATTGACAGTCAAGGACATAAACAATATAATCATCTCAATAGATGCAGAAAAAGCATTCAAAAAAGGTCAACATCCAATTGTGATTTTTAAAACCCTACAGAATATTGGAATATCAGCATCTCCTGAGGATCTGTGCCATGTCAGAACTTAGGGCACTGGGACACCAAGCAACCAGCTCACTGCCCTGTTAAATGGCCTTGGCCTGGCAAGCTGCAGCTTCCCCAGGGCGAGAACCATCAGCATCTCCTGATATCCATGCCATGTTGGAAATTAGGGCACTGGGAAACCAGGAAACCAGCTCACCTCCCCGGTAAGCATCTTTGAGCTTACCGGAGTGTGGGCTGAGATTCAAACATCCATCCTCCCCGTCCCCCACCATTAGCAAGTGGGAGCCAGATATTTCAGCATCTCTTGCAAGGTTGACTATATGCATTATAACAAATAAGGGGGATTTCCTTCTACCATCTCCTTGAACACAAACATTTTTATCACTGTTTTGCTTTGTTCTGATTAATGGTATTGCTCTATTCAATATTCTGTTTTGATAAGTTCTATAATGTTCTATATTTCCTTTGATTTTGCTATACCTGATTGAAAGAATAACTAATTTGAAGAAAACAAGATATACTATGGTACCTATTACTGTTATCCTGGTAACCTGCTGTGAAGTTCTGTACCAATTTCACTACACTGTCTCAATTGGCTTTGTTCCATCTGGTTCTGTTGTATTTTACTATCTTCAAAATAAAAATAAAAAAATAAGAAAATTGGAATAGATGGTCTTTATCTCAATCCAATACAGGCCATCTATTACAACAGCATACTAAATTGTCAAAGACTAAAATTTTTCACTCCAAAATTAGGAACGAGACAAAAATATCTACTATCACCACTCCTGTTTAATGTAGATCTGGAAACACTAGCTGACCAATTATACAAAAGAAAGAAATAAAAGGTATAAAGTTAGGAAAGGAAGAATTTAAATTATCATTATTTTCAGTCAACATGATACTCTAAATAAAAAATCCCTAAAAGTCCACCAAAAGACTTCTAAATTTTATTTATTTATTTATTTATTTATTTATTTATTTATTTTAGCAGTATCAGGGATTGACCTCAGGACTGCATGTTTGCAAGGCAGGCACTTATGCCACTGAGCTAAATCCCCAGCCCCAAGACTTCTAAATTTAAAAGCCATATGCAGTCTCGTCACTAAATACAATGTCAACACTCAAAATCAAGGATCATTTCTGAATACAAATAACAAATTTACTAAGAAAGAAATTAGGGAAACAACATCTTTCTCAATAGCATCAAAAAAATGAAATTCTTAGTAAGAATTTACTTAGGAACAAAGAAAGTAAAATATTTCTTTGTTGAAAATTATAGTACTCCAAAAAAGTGTTGGACATCACCAATCATAAATTGAGTCAAGGGAACATCCACACTTGTTCTTATTCTACCTTTGAGCCAGATTGAACTTGGAAACTTCCTGCTCTTTTCTCGTCATAGCTGGAAGCCCCAGGGCTAATGACTGCTGTGACACACCGTTCAATGTAAAGCTTGTGGGAAATGATAGGCATTTGGGGAAAACTGGTTTTCTCTTTGTCCCCTGACCACAAACTTGTCCTTGTCTTTGTCTTTACTATTCCCAGAAACATCCACTGACCTTATTTTATTGTTCTTGACTCAGATGTAATGAATAAATGACAATATTATGTGTGGCATGTGGCCTTTTGCTCCCCAAGAACAACTGGTCATTCCAGATCAATTACCTGCTCCTCTATTTTGTCTCTTGTTCTCTTCCCATAAGAGATCAGGGACCCACTGAAAAGGTCACTGGTAACTGACATCATGAAAAGATTGCCAATAAAAGAAGACTGAAGATGGTATCAGAAGATGGAAAGTTATCTTTTGTTCTTGGGTAGAAAAAACATAATAAAAATGGTTGCACACTTAAAATTATTATACACATTCAATGCAATCCCAATCAAAATTCCAGTGGCATATCTCACAGAACTAAAGAACACATTCCTGAAATTCATTCAGTACCAGAAGAGACTAAGAATAGCTAAAACCATTTTGGGCAACAAAGGCAATTTGAAGCGGGGTGTCAGAATCCCTGACTTGAAATTATACTACAGAGTTACTGTGGTAAAAACAGCATGGTGCTGGTGAAAAAGCAGAACTGAAGATCAATGGAAAAGATTAGATGATGCAGAATCAACTTCAAACACAGAGTCATCTTACCTTTGGCAAAATAGCTAAATGCATTTGTTATATAAAAGAAAGCCTCTTTAATAAATGGTGCTGGAAAAGCTGACTTACTGAAGAGTAAAACTAGACCCATGTTGATCACTAAACTAAAGTCAAAATGGATCAAAGACCTAAATATTAAAACAGAAATACTAAATCAGCTGGGAGAGACAATATGTAGAAGTCTCAAAGACATAGGTGCAGTTAAATACTTCATGAACAAATTCTCAACTGCATGGGAAATACTATAAACAATAATCAACTGGAATCTCATTAAAAGTTTTGCACAGTGAAGAAATCGCCATAGCCTGAAAAGACATCCTACAGAGTGGGAAAATATCTTTTTCAGTTGTCCTTCATAAAAAAATTTGATAACTAGAACATATTAATAACTGAAAAAGATCAGACCTCTAAATTTAAAGCCCCAAACCATTAGTAATTATTTGAAATGAACAGAAACTTCTCAGAAGAAACACAAGTGACAAATACAAGAAAAAAGTTCAACATAACTGGTCATTTCAAAGATGCAAATTAAAACAACAATGAGATTCTGTCTCATTTCATAAAGAATAGCTATTAATACCCAATCAACCAACAAGAAATGCTGGTGGGGATGTGGGATAAAGGAACAGTTCTCCACTGTTTGTGGCAGTATAGACTGGTGCAAGTACTGTGGAAATCAGTGTGGGGATTCCTCAAAATCTAGGACTAGAGTTTCCATCTCACCCAGCTATTTCACTTCTTGTTAGCCTCCCAAAGTAAATGAAAGCAATATATGTGCATCCATGTTTATTACAGTACAGATTGTAATATCTAAATCTCAAAAACAACCCAAATGCTCATCAACCAATGAATGCATTTTAAAAAGTGTGATTTTTCTATACAATAAAGTACCACTCAGTCATAAAGGAGGATAAAATTGAGACACTATAGGTAAATGGATGAATGTGGAGCCCATAATCTTAAGTGAAGTAAATCAGACACATATATGTAAATACTGCATTGTGTTTCTGGTATAAGAAACTGAAAGTGTAAATAAGAACCACAATGTGTAATAGATATTGTGAAATAGGAAATAATTATTTAAAAGAAAAGGAGAATTGGAGTGGTATAGAAGGAAGGGAAAAAGAAAAAAATTTAAAAAGCATAAAATGGAAACAAAGCTTTTTAAATAAGCAGGGGAAGAGAGATTGAAGAGAGAGGATGGGAATGTGAAAAAACATACTAAAATATATCATGCACAGATACAAATTTCCTATGATTATTGTGATCATTATGCACCAATATTGCACCAATAAATTATGCATCAATATTGCACCAATAAATTTAATTTAACAAAAGTAAAAGGAGTAATGCAGAAACAATTAGAAAAAGATAGTCCCAAGCATTTACTCTCAAAGACACATACATATTCAAACACATACACTAACACATTCACCTTTTCACATAAAATTCAATGACAGAAATTTTTCCAAAAATGAATTCACAACAGGAAACAAACATATATCTATGTAAACGTACAGCATTCCTACTCACATACTCACACATGCATAGTAGAATTTATAAAATAAAAATGTGTTTACATAGATATTCATACAATGACACACTCATATCTACCAAGAAGTATACTATTTTACACACACACACACACACACACACATATATATATATATATATGCATGCACATATTTACATCAACCTGCAAATATTATCCCAAAATTCTCAGATGAATAATTCCATATATTTGTGCACAAATATACATTTTGCATGCACATATAGAGTTGTATTAACATGCATATTGTTCATACATTCAAATGCATCTACTGACATAGATACAATACACACTAATATATATTCATATTCAGGCATTCATACATTCACACTCACAAAAGTAAACCAAATTTCATTCATTTACATGAGTATAATCATATATTTATTCCTACATATATTTGTTTTCTATATTAGAAGTATTAGATATTTTTGTGAATTTTAGTAATTCTTAATTCATATAAGCACTATCTGTAAGCCAATCAGAATAGAGTATTAGGATTTTATAAGTTAAATTTTTAATATGAAGCACTGGGTGTGGTGGCTCACGACTGTAATCCCAGCACTCGGGAGGCTGAGGCAGGAGGTTCCTTGTGAGTTCGAGACCAGCCTAGGCTACAAGGTGAGCTCAAGGCCAGCCTGAGCTGCATAGAGAGACCCTGTCTCAAAAAGACAAAAAAATTTTAATATGATTCAGGGGCAGGAAATATCACACATACATGACTTATATATAAGCATACATATATGCATAATTAAAAGTACAGACAAGTTTAAATAGATCTCATATCTTTCATTTAAAATATAAACATAGTGCTAAAAATCTCATTGGGTTATGCTTTAAAAATGGCTCCCATCATTTTCTCACTTTGTATCTTTATACAAATTGTATTTCTGTGAAGAAAAGGCAAGCTAATTTTCACTTATCCATAAAACTTCCTACCACAGTGTATCGAGGAAGCTTTTAATATTTTCTTTGTCCTAATATGTAATCCTATGGATGTTATGGACTAAATTTTAGGTATGACACTGAAAAGATGCCTGTGATCTCTGTGGTTATCTCCAAAGCCTTCTGAATGAAAAAATATTCAGTGAATTTCCAGTAAGTATTTTGGCTTTAGGTGACTGGTTTTGAGAACCATAAGAGCCCCTTTCCCATGGTCTCCAGAGACTACAGGAAGTAGATAAACTCTAGAGGAAAGACATGAGCAAAGGAATGAAAGACGTAGGAGTTTTGGAGGGGAATCTATCAAAGGATTTAAGATTTCTAATGGGAATATCAAAGATGAAAAAAGGAGAAGCAGGTGTAATAAGAAAAAAAGAGAACTTACATGATTTAGTTTGGGAAATCATGTTTCCCAAAATGATCATTTAAGTTTCAAATTATATTAAGTAAAATAGTACCAAATTTAATGTATGAAATAAAAGTAGTGCAATAGTAATAAAGCATACAATGAGATGGAGTCTTCAGACATTGAGAGTCATTCATGCAATATGAAGAGATTAAAGTTGTGGCAACCAAGAAAAAAATCTGAACCATATCTCTAAATGATAAATAATCTTAAAAAGATCTCTACAAATGAGATATTTACAAAGAGAAACTACTTTAAATAGATAAGTACCACACTTCAGCCAAATCAGAATCAATAAGAAGCTGGGGATCTTGGTGCACGTTTGTAATTCCCAGCAATTCAGAGACTAAGACAGGAAGAATGTAAATTCAAAGACCATCTGGAAAACTTAGTGAGACATTTTAAAATAAAATTAAACAAAAAGACTGAGGTCATAGCTTAGTGTTCCTAGGATTAATCCTACCCATCAGAAATTATTAACAAGAGTTTCTCATGTTCTAAATCAATGGTACATTTGACCATTATACAAGGACCCTGGGAATCTAATCCATCCTCAGCAGTATATACAGAATGCTTATAATTGAAATCTATCCTTGTAATACTTCAACTTATTGTCATCCAGAGCACTGGATTAGAAATCAGATTTAACAGGGAATCCCAGACCAATTAATCAGCAATGAAGACAAAAGCTTGAAACACACACACCTGGAGAGGTTCAAATATCTCATCTCAATATTGAGCCTGATTCTATGAGACATTCCATTAGAACTGTGTCACTGCACTAGAGGCCAAGAAAAATTGCGCTGAGTGAAATTAATAAGGGAGACTTTCTTCAGGGGGCAGAGATTTTTTCTATAGAGAAAAGATATTAAACTCAAGTCTTAATGCAACAAGGATAGCTGAGAATTTGTAGTCAAATCACATAACCAGGAAGTCAATGAATGGGGCATTATTAAGACAAACTTGATTAGATATTGATGATTGGGGAACAAGGAACTCGATTAGATGATAAAGGTGGGAGCCACTTAACTAAGCAGATTTTCAGAATTTTTTTTTGTACCAGGGATCAAATTCGTGACCTCACACTTGCCAGGCAGGTGCTTATGCCACTGTGCTAAATCCCCAGCCCCGAGATTTTCAGAATTCTTACTAAATATTCACTCAAGAGGCCAAGAATGAGACTCATCATGATGCTCACTGAAAAAGAGAACTTAAATGAACCTAAACTTGACCGAGGGCCCACCCAGCCACCTGGAACTCAGCACGGTCCGCCTCAGGGGTAAGCTACATTTAAACTCCACCAAGGGCCCACCCTGTGACCAGGAACTCAGCACAAGCCCACCTCAGGGCAAGGCTGCCCTTAACCTCCACTGAGGGCCTGACCTGCAACCAGGAAATCAGTGCAAACTGGCCTCAGGCATAGGCTACCCAGAACCTCCCCCGTGGGCCCACCCTGCAACCAGGAACATCAAGGAGACTGGTCCAAAACTGCAATCTGCCCTGGACTGCTACAAATGGGCTCACCCTCCCACCTGGAACATCAGAACATTTCAGCGGGATCCAGTTAGTGTGAGAAAATTTGGAACTTTGCTCCCAGGGGGCGAACTTTGGACTACAGTGGATTGACTGTATCAGTGTGGCGAGTATACCCCTAAAATAGAGGTGCACAGGGGATAAATAGGGCCAGTAGGAAAACCCCCTCCAACTAACTGTAAGACTAGAAGAGTGTGTGTGATCTCCTCCTACACATAGAAAACAGCAGGCAGAGTGAAAATGACAAAACAAAAAAGCAAAATGCAGTCTCAAATATATAGTTCACCAGAAGCAAGTATAGGAGACATTGAAATAGAGGACCCCAAAAGTAACACACCGGGAATCTCTGAAAAGATAGCCAGTGAAATAAAAAAACAACTGCATCAGGCTATAGAGGAAATCAAAGTAGAAGTACTCTCCCATGTAAAAATAGAAATAACTTTAGTAAAGGAGTTGTTGAATGCAGCTAAAGAAGAACTAGAGAAAAAGTACATGAGCATGGGAAACTGATTGAAACTTTGAATGAACAATATAGAAAACAAGCAGAATTCATGAAAAAAACTCAAAGAGACATCCAAGAAACAAAAAATACTACTGAAAGCATGCAAAACCGCCTAAAGGAAGCTGAGGGTCAAATTTCGGACCTTGAGGACAGGATAACAGTTAGTGCTCAGGAAAGGACAGAACCTCTAAAAATAATAAAGCAGCATGAAATGACAATCCAGAAGCTTCATGATGATGCCAAGACCAATGATATAAGAATAATGGCCAATAGTGAAGATACGGGAGTCCAGGTAAATGACAGACGTAAAGTATTTACAGAAATAAAAGCACAAAATTTCCCAAAAAATGGGAAAGAATCTGATATGCAGATAAGTGAGGCATATAGAGCACCAAACAGTCACAATCAACATAAATTCAGACACAAACACATAATAATTAAGATCTCAGACATACAGCATAAAAACAGAATATTAAAAGCTGTCAGAGAAAAAACACAACTCACCTATCAAGGAAAGCCCATTAGATTCACAGAAGACTTTTCAGCACAAACCCTCAAGTCAAGAAGAGATTGGAGTGAGGTATTTCATGCCCTGAAAGAAAACAACTTTCAACCCAGACTGAAGTAACAGCAAAATTTTCATTCAAATTTAATGGAGAAACAGGGTATTTCCATGTCAAAGAACAATAGAACAAATTCATGTCCATGAAACCAACCCTAGAAAGAGTACTGAAAGACATACTAGACAGAGATAAAAATGACCACAATCCCCAAAACAACAACAGAAAGAAACCACCAGGTAGGACAAGCAATTAAATAAGAGGAAAAGTGGAAAGAAACAACAGGAACATAACATGGCAAATTCAAGCCAGTACATATAGGTGATATCCATAAATATAAATGGCCTCAATTCACCTATAAAAAATAGATTGACAGAATGGATCAAGAAACAGGATCACACAATATACTGTATACAAGAAATGCATCTGGCCCAAAAGGAAACTCATAGGTTAAAAGTCAAAGGATGGAAAACAGTTTTCCATGCAAAAGGAACCCAGAAAAAATCAGGGGTAGCTATTCTATTTGTAGACAATGTGAGCTTCAAACCTATTATGGTTAAAAGAGATAGAGAAGGTCACTACATATTTGTTAGTGGAAAAATTCAAGAGGAAGAACTAACAATTATAAATATATATGTGCCAAATACAGGAGTACCCAGCTATATATGGCAGATACTAATGGACATGAAAAACCAAATACACAAGAACACAATTTTAACAGGAGATCTTAACAGCCCATTGTCACAAAGACATAGATCAAATAGACAAAATGTCAGCAAAGGAATAACAGAACTGAATCATAACTGTAAGCAATTGGACTTAGTAGATGTTTACAGAGTGTTCCACCCAACCACATCAGAATACACATTCTTCTCAGCTGCACATGGGACATTCTCCAAAATAGACCATATATCATCCCATAAAACATTCTTAAGTAACTGCAAAGGTATTGAAATCATACCATGCATAATATATGACCATAGCGCACTGAAATTGGAAATTAATGGCAAAAGAAATTTCAAAACCTGCAGAAATACATGGAAATAAAATAACAGCCTTTTGAACAACCAGTGGGCTACAGATGAAATAAAAGAAGAAATAAAACAATACCTACGATTGAAAGAAAATATAGATACAACATACTGTAATCTGTGGGATGCAATGAAAGCAGTCTTAAGAGGGAAATTTATAGCAATAAACTGTCATATCAAGAAAACAGAATGAACACAAATAAACAACCTAATGCTCCATCTCAAGTGTATAGAAAAAGAAGAGCAAGCTAAACCCAAAG
>PVLA01014780.1:0-28647 GCA_004027455.1 Hydrochoerus hydrochaeris
CTGGCACACACTTTCTATCTCCCACCCCTGGCCTGTGGGCCTTCCCAGTGCAGATCCTTCCCCCTGCTGGCACACACTTTCTAGCTCCCACCCCTGGCCTGTGGGCCTTCCCAGTGCAGACCCTTCCCCCTGCTGGCACACACTTTCTATCTCCCACCCCTGGCCTGTGGGCCTTCCCAGTGCAGATCCTTCCCCCTGCTGGCACACACTTTCTAGCTCCCACCCCTGGCCTGTGGGCCTTCCCAGTGCCGATCCTTGATACGTCCGTCCATGAAACACTGCTGTGGGCTCCTCCAGCTTCAACTGACCACCCATTCTATAGGGAGCCCTTGAAGCTGGAGATTGATCACATGTGTGGGGCTAAAGCAAGGCCAGCCTTGAAAACATAGAAATAAGCTACATAAACAGGCTGCTCCAGCTCCAAGAAGCCAAGGGGCCCAGGCCAGGCAGGCAAACCTGTTGCCAGGCAGTGGAACTGAGACTGAGATCTTCATCTTGAATGTATAAATACACATGCTGCAGTGGCTGAGCTCTTCCATCTCTCCTGTCAGGAGATTAAGGGCTCTACCCGACTCTCCCCACAAAAGAAGCATTGCTGTGGGCTGTAGACCTTCAGCTGGACTCATATGGAACGTCGCCATGGGATCCAGGCCCTCAGCTGGATTCATTGTGTCTCTAGTGCTTGGACAGATCTCTTGTGCTTTTCTACATTTGAGTTTTTGGGTGAATACTATAAAATAATCCTATAAATTATGTGTCCTGTATTAAATCTATTCCCTTGCAAACCCTGATTACAGCACCAGTGTTCCCAGCAAAGGACGCCAGGGCTCTGACCAGCCCTGCTTGGGTTTCACGCAGGGCAACCACTGTGGGTGTGACCACCCTCACACATTTCCGTCCTAATAACTCCCTGTCTACCCGGTGCTGGGACTTGACATCATGGTTCACTGTCACAACATAGTTGAAGATATCTACCTCGTATTCTCATTTCAGATGTTAAGGGGGATTAAAGAGACTTGGTAACTTGCCCCAAGTTGGCAATGCAATCAAAATATACGGTGAATGTTGACAATTTTGAAAGTTGATTACAGTAAAGGCTACGCTGTCCTCAGAATGCTCCCTCTCCCTTCCAACAAGTGGATCCCATCGCTCTCGCTACTCTCCGAAGCAGTTCTGGAATCTTCTTTCCTGTCATTACGAGGTGTGATAAAAATGCAAAGAATGTGCTGCCAAGTGGCATCCGTGGAAAGACAGCGCCTAAAACCCCATGCTGCCTCCTCACCGCCTGCCTCAGGAGGCCTGCACTGTGCAGCTTCCGGCTCCTCCCCAAACTCACAGTGACCACGAAAGGGAAAACGGAATGGATTCAGGACATGGAGGCAGTCAGGACACGTGTGAACACGAAAGAGGACCTTGGGACTTCTGCTGAGAGTGGCAGGAATGGGGGATAAAAAGTGAGGGGGAATCTCTTGTGGGGATGAATGGCAATGTCTTTCACTATAACAATTTTTAAAATTCAAACATTCACTGCATTTGTCAGTCACATGTCGTATATCTCCAAATGGAAGATTCGGAACTTTGGCCCAGTCCTCTCTTTGGGCATCCTTGTCAGATACCGAGATGGCCCATCTCCCTGCCCTCTGGAAAAAGTGGACCTGCTCACGGAGGATCCATCCATCCCACAAGCACCAGCTGGCACCTACTGTGAGCCCAGCACCAGGCTTAGAAGTGGGTTATGACTGGAAGGTCCATGAAGGCACCTCGGCTTTGGTCGGCTCCCCAGGGCCCCCTCCAGACCTGGTTCCCTAAAACCCTGATAACTTGAGAGAGATGCTGCTTGTCAGGTGCCCTGGCCAGTGGAACTTTCCAAGAGGGTTAAGTCGCCATCTGCAGCTTCTGCTCTGTCTGTTGCACGTTCCCTCAAAGAGCCAACCTAGGTGAGATTTTTAAAAAGGGCCACAAACTGGCTTGATCCTAAGCACAGTTTGCAAGGGCTGCCACATACCTGGCTTCTTAATGTAGCAGAGATAGCAGCCCTGAGCCCCTGATGGCTCCCATGGTGGCAGCAGGCTGAGAAGCCTGCACTGTTGGGGTGGGTAGAGTTCTCCCCAATGTGCTCTAGACCCTTGCATCCCCGTTGCCTCACAGCAACTGCCTTACTCTTGACTTTACCCCTGAGGAGGCAGAGAGAAGTCAGTGCTGCAGAGTGCAGACAAGCAGCTACAGGCACATGTAGGAAAAAGCAATGAGTTCCCTGGTGGAGAAGGAGAAATCAAAAAGTTCCAGGAAGAGGTCAAACCTGAGCTAAATGACAAGTAGCTTTTCAAGTACAAAAGTTCTTTGCATATGAAGGTGGATTTTTGTCACTGGAGTGGAACAGTGTGGGAAGGGATTTGCCACAGTGAATGAAGGGCGTGGGCAAAGACACAGGCTGCGTGGATGACAGACAGATGCTTTGGGGAGCCGCCTGCAAAGGCGGTGCCAGGAGGTCACACCATGATACACTGCGAGCCACAGGGCCAGCTGGCCTAGACTCAGCAGCATGCCTGCCAGCCCCGTGCAGGTCTCCCAACAGCCCTGTCCTTGTGAGAACAGATGGGCAAAGGAATCCAGCTGGCCCACGCCACCCTGTGGGGGCGTCAGGCAGGCGAGATGCACTTTGAACCCAGTAGCTCCTCTTCACTCCCCAAAATGTGAAAATATCCTCACCTGGCCTGAGGGACATCTCAACTCACACTCAGTTGCAGTCCTTCCTTTCCCAGCTCCCTGCTACACTTGAGTACCTGAGCCTGCCACCAGCCTCCTTAGGAGAGGGAGGAGCCCTCGCCCCCAAGCTGATTCTGAATCTGCAGCGCATTCCTTGGGCTGTGGCTGGCAAGGGGGGTAAGGGGGTGGGAATGCAAGTGTGCCCAGACTACATGGGGTGCCTGGCCCCAGGCAACCGTGGTTTTGCTTAACGATCCAGCTTTCCAAAGGGGAAATGAAGCTCAGAGAGGTTGATGTCTGTGACTCCTGGCAAGACCTCTAAGCTTCCATTTCATTGTCTGCATAACAAAAATAATTTACAAATCTTCCAGGATTGTGTGGGATTTAGAAAAAGTGTGTCAAGCATTGGCCCAGTGCCTTTCATGCAATTGTTTGTTTAAAATAGTTGGTGAACATCTGTTACACCCTGGGCACCATGCTTGGTACGGAGGCTCAACAAAACAGGCAGGTTTCCTGCCTGTAGAGAGTGACAGTCATGTATGCTTGTGTGTGAGTGCGTATGTGCAGGTGTGCTTATGTGCGTGGTGAACATGCAGGAAGAACATGCAGCTACGCACTGTGCAGTAAGTGGCTGGACACAGGCCTTCCCGGGCTGTGGCACTTTCAAAGGTGATACCTACCTTTGGGAGTTCCGGGAAGAGACTCACCTCAGCACGAGGTTCACGAAACACAGTGCTGTGGGCTGGAGCACACAGATGCCTGGAGAGAGGTGGGAAGGGGGTGGCATGGAGAGGGCCAGGCAGGCCTCCTGACCTGTGTGAAGAGGCCGTTTCCCCCAAGGGCCCCAGGGAATCAGATGTGGTGGGAGAGAGGGGAGGGAAATGGGATTCGGTGAGCAACTTTCAACTGGTCCTTCAGCCCCTCTATTTTCTGTCAACTAGAACACAAAGTAACCCCTCTAACATGTCACCCAGTCCCCCCGCCCCCAGCTCAGGACCTTCTGGTCACTTCCCTCAGCCTCTGTGGCCCCGGGTGGCCCGGCCTGTCACCTCACTGCTGGTGCTGGTGACACAGCATTGCTGGTCCTGCTGCCTCCCTATCTCCACTGCCACCACCGCACTCCATCCCACCTCACCCCAGCCTGGTTCCCACTCTACTTGGGGTGTCCCTCCTTTTCTCTGTCATTGTTGCCCAAGTGCCACCTTCCCAGTGAGGCTCTCAGAGAGACCAATTTAAGACTTTTCTGAAAAGGGGCTGGGCTGGAGGGAGCTGCTGTGGCCCAGTCACGGGATGCCCTGGTAAGGGGACGGTGGGCCTTACCCTTTGCTGAGACAAGAAAACTGGAAGACATATGGATGAGGGGGGTCACAGAGGAGAGGATACACCCCAGCTACCCCCAGTCATAGCCAGCTTCATCTTCCACTGGCGAGGACCATAAACCCCAAGGTCACTCTGTTCTCTGCCAGCATCCTGAGCTGCTCGGGGAGCCTCCACTGTGGCAGGACCACTAATGCCCGGAAGGCAGAGGTGAGGCACTGCTTTAAACACTGGGTACAGATTATCTGGCCCAGTTGTTTTCTCTGTGGTTGTTTTTTAGAGGTGGGGCCTCACTATGCTGCCCATGCTGCCCTTGAACTCCCGTCCTCCCCTCCCAGCCTCCTGAGTAACTGGGACTAGAGATGTGCACCACCACACCCTACTTCCAGGTTTTAAAGACAAGGGAACTGAGGCACAGACAGGACAAGTAAATTTTGGGTTGCCAAGCTAGGCTCTGAACAAAGCTCGCTCAGCCGGGAGTCTGGCTCACTCATCTTCACAGCCCCGGTCCGGGAGCAGAGGCAGAGGCTCACTCTCCCTGTGATGCAGTAAAGGAGGACCCTCAGCTGATCTGGAACAGGCCGGCTGCAGCAGACACTGCTGCAGTGCAGCAGGTCTCACCGCGAAGCCCTCACACCGCACCAGCCCCACTCAGGCCTCCCTGCTGGCGGGAACTGGTGCCCCCAACAGGAAGTGTCCACTGTGGAAGTCATAAGGGTTAGAAAGAGCCAGGCCCTCCCCCCACCCAACCACCAAAGGACAGAGTAGCGAGATCCCACGGAGCACTGGAGTCACGATGGAGGCAGCGTGATGCCTCTCTGCCCCTTAGTGCTGAGACAGCTTTGCTCTTCAGCCCTGACTCATGTTGGCTGAGAGCAGGTTTTTCTCCCCACTTCCCCAAAACAGGTCCTCAAAGTACAAAAGGCACCTGCAGACTTCAGACTGCGGGGAACTCATTCCGTTCCACGTCATGTTTTTAATAATTGGCTTCTTTCTAACTCTGCTGTTCATTGCCCTAGCTGCATTCACCTGAGTTTGCATGTGAATGTCCAGATGTGCTCTTAGACAGTCTCTATCTGTCCCCCAGCCAAAAATCCAGTACCTTGGAAGTGAAAAGAGAAGGAATAGAAGGCAAAGTGAGGAGTCCAAGCATCTGTGCGTTCCCCTGTGATAAAGCACGCTTAGTGGTCCTGAGCCCTGTACTAAAATTAAGGCTGATGATATAGTCAGACAAAGCCCAGTCTTTGTTGCAAAGAGATGCTCTCCTGTCCCTCCATGCAAGGACAGTGATTGATCTTTGTGTTCCAAATCCTTCACAAAAAGCTGTTCCTGGCACCAATGTTCCCGGCAAACATGTACTGACATGCTTTTTGAGTGTTGCTTTTAACTTTTGAAATATTCCTGTCTCATTTGAGTCTCACAACTACATGAAATCAACAGTACAATTGTCCAACCTGAGCCAAACATGTAGTTTAAATGATGTCACTTAAAAGCACTATAGTGAAAACTCATTTGAGGTGCTTAGTGCCAGGCAGCAATGGACAGACAGAGGGACGACAGATGAGAGATATAAGAACAAGCAAATATAAGTAGAACATCAGTCATAAAATCCTGGGCTTGGACAAAGCTCAGCAGTGCTTTCACTCCTCACATTTCTGTTTTTACATTTGTTTCCCAAGTATTTCTCTGACATTTTCTATAAAATGAAGATTAATGAACATTAGACAGTTTAAAATCAATTTAAGTGTAACCTTTACAGCTGTTCAGAATCAAGACAGAGTCTATCAGTCAAGAGCTAGCGAGGGGTGGGGTAGTTTATCCTGGCTCAGCTCCATTCCCCACAAGTCAGCTGGGGGCTCTGTGTCACATCAGCCTGAGCATTGTCATCTTTATTGTTCTTCCTCAGGGCCCAGCAGACAGAGAGCCACTGTACATGGCCCGAGGGAAGGAAGAGAGTTTGGCAAATCGAGAAGTGAGCAGAGCTCCGGGTTGGAACAAGTCCCCAGGGCGAAGGAAGGAAAGCGTGGTGCTGGGCAGTGCAGAGTCCTGCAGGCTGCTGCACTAGCGCCACTTAGGGTGCCTTTCCTCACGTGGTGAGCCGCACAAGGCCGGTCTGTGTGGGTTTTCTCTGCGACGCCCCAGAAATGATCGCCTCTCTTTCTGACACTGTGTCACCATCTGCCTTTGGTAATGATTGAATTTCTCTTTACCCTCGGAGAACAGCGGCCTTCTCTGGGTGTGACCTCCTTCTTTGCTAGCTCAAGGATGAAATCCCACAGAGCATGCCGTGGGTAGGTCTTGGAACGTGGGACAAACCCCTTCTGCTGTTTTCTTTGACTGGTAGAGACCGAGGCTCAGCAGTGTGACGGGCTGTCTTTATAGCAGCTCCAGCCTGACACTGCTGTTGTGCCACTACAGCAGGTCACAGGAGAGCCAATTGTTTAAAGACTGGGGCCCCTGCAGACTTTCTGCAAGACCAGATGATAATAAAAACCCAGTGGAGTAGAACAACTGGGAGGGAGCAAACTATTAGCAGCCTGAACAGGAGGGGGGAAGAGGCCACCAGAAGCCCTGCAGTTCATTTCCAAAGTGCAGAGCTCTCTCCTCCCGGGTGCAGCCTCCCTGTGCTCTTCCCCAGGGCGACCGCCTTTGAGTTGATGCGCACAGTGGTGTCTGAGGCCTTGAAGCCTGATGATTCATGATGTGCAACCTGCTACTTCCTCACACAGCCTTTCTGAAAGGAAGCTTGGCTCTAAAGCTGCAAAACACGAAGCCCTTCCTAGCAACTGCCAAACAGGCAAGCGAATGAATCAAATGAATCGATACTTAGGCGTTCAGCAGTTCACACATATTTACTACAGAATGCACTGGCCGGGCCTGATGCCTGGGCTTCTAACAGTGCTGGTTAATATCACTTGTCAATTAAAAACTACAGGAGTTTTAGCACACCCCTCACATCCCAGACTCCTGGCTCCTAAAATGGATTTCGAGTCAGTGTAAATAGCCTGTTTTACCCAGCAGCTATGTTCCTGAAAAGTTTCTTATAAATCAAATCCTCTTTTAAAATGAATGAGGCTTTCATTTTAAAAAAGAATGCTGTGATGATTTCTTTTGGAAGGCAAAGGGTCTTTCTGTAATATAAAAAATGCCACTACCAGCTGTCCCATCTCCCTTGTCCTCCTGGCCGTCACCTGCCCCCAACCACTGGATCCTGCCAAGGTCAGCTTTAGGCATAAATTTTTTAAGAGGCCTCAGATCTTTGTGGCTTGGAAGACATCCAAAGACCCATCTTCTAAACACTTATCTTACAAACACCCTGGTAGAGAGGCCTGCAGAATACACATCACTCGTTTGCAGCCTCCACAATGCGCAATCACCAGAAACGCTGATGAGCTTGGCTCAGAAAGGAGGGAGCTGGTGTGCTCTGTGGGAACAGCTCATCAACCCTCACTCAAAACAAGATCAAAGGCAGCATCTCGGGAGACAGGTGGATACACGATTAAGGATGCTTGTATTTCCTCTCCCTAGCTCACTCTCCTTCCCTGCCAGTGAAGACTGAAAAGTGGAAAGAATTGGGGAAAATATCATCTTTGTAACATCTTCGGGAACATTAGTTGATTTTTGCTGAAGGATGAGGCCAAAGATGAGCCCAGTGCTTCCCTACGCTCAATCATTTGGGACTTTTGTGTGCCCTGGTATCATCTATAGTATTACTCCCTCCATTTTAATTAAGCTGACCTATTGATTTCTACTTAGCCTCATGAAAAGTAATGAGACCCATGAAATCACAGGTTTGAGGCATACTTTTCTAAAACACATTCACCCAAGTGTTAGCAAAATCATCTTGTGAGAGCCACAATTGATAGATACACTACACTCTGCCAAGACGACACAGTGATCTCAGCAAATCTGCTTGGGCCATGACAGTCCCAGTTCCCATGGTTTGCACAGTTATAGCTCCATCCATCCAACAGCAGTGGTACCCACCATACATGGGCACTGTGCCAAGTATGAGTGAGGAGAGAGAAGACCCCGTGTGCTTTTGGGATCTCAATGTATGGAAGGGCGGTGTATTAGTCAGTGCTTACAGACAAACAGATTTAATGCAAGATACACAAATAGATAAGAATTTACAAGATTGGCTTACAATGGCCACCCAGAAAGTCGGGTGTGGAAGAGTGCGCCAGGTCTGTCTGTGTGCTGGAGACCTGAAAAATGCAAAGGCCTGGAGCTCACCGCAGTGTCCCGTGCGAGCGCTTCTCAGGAGGTGGAAGGGTCCATGCTGAAATTCAGGAGATGACCTCCAAGGTGAAAGTGAAGAGGGACTCCTCGAAAGGACAGAAGCGACCCCTCTGCCTTCATTTCCCGCTATGCATTCCTGCCCCAAGCCTGCCCAGGGCGGGTCTTCTGTTTTCAGTAAACTCCTTCAGCCACACCAGAACTATGCTGACACAGTTTAGCTCCAAGTTTCTCACTCCAGTCAGCGCCATTGATCAGTTGGATCACTTCGCCATCACGGCAGGCTGTAGGAGGCGCCAGCAGCAGTACACGCAGTGTCTCATTCAGAGAGCTGGAGAAGCGCAGCAGAGATGAGCTCCTTCCCAAACAGCCCCAAATGCAGGACTTTGCCTGGATTTAGAAAGATGGATAAGATGGCTCTGATGGAGTGAATGAAGAAGGTGTTTCAAGAGAGCAACCAGCCCTGCTCAGACTCAGAAACGGGGACAGGAAGCACGTGGTAGGAAGGGACCCGTGCTTTGGGGGGCCGGAGACTCCACACTGCCTTGCCTAACAGGATTTCTTTCCTTTTACAGCTTTCCATTTTTACAGATTGGATCATTTCTTTCCCCCACCAAGAGCAAAACAATTCACACGTACAAGTCCTAACTCCTAATGCGACTGTGTTGGGCTTTGAAACACATTAAGGTAAAATGAGCTCAAAGAGGTGGCCCCTAATCCAGGAGAGGCCAGGAGGGGACTCTGATCGTGATGAGAAGAGGAAGCGGCCTCAAGGAGTCACAGCCAGGGCAAGGGCACTGTGAGGACACAGGAGATTCTGCCAACCAGAGAGAGGCACAGAGGAGATGAATCCTGCCAGCACCCTGACCATGAATTTCCAACCCCCAGGGCTGTGAGCAGATAAATTCCTGTTGCTTCAGCACCCAGTTTGGGTATTTGGTACAGCAGCCCAAAGAAGTTAATAAATGTGTGTATGACGTAGTTTTTGGGAAACAGTCCGTGCAGTTTGTCAGTGAGCTTTTGTGTTTGTCACCTTTTGGTGACTTGAGTAATGTTGCTATTTACATGGAAGCACAGAGCTCTTTCCAAAGTTCTGCTTTCAATTATTTTGCATATATATCCATAAATGTATATGCTACTGGGTCCTATGTTAATTCTATTTTTAATTGTTTTAAGGAAACTCCATACTGATTTCTATGGCATCTACACCATTTTATAATTCTACCAACATTGGATAGGGCTCCTATTTCCCCATATTCTCACCAATACTTGCAATTTTCTGTTTTTTTTTTTTTAGACAACTTAACAGATATGAAGTAGTATCTCACAGTTTTTATTTGCATTTCCTTAATGACTAACGATACTCAGCATCTTTTCCTTTGCCTGCTCTATCGTTGACTGTTTATATATGATCTTTTGCTGAACTTTTTTTTCAGTTTTCTTTCACTTTATTTTGTTGTCGTTGTTGTCTGTGCTTTAGCATCATATCCAAGAAGTCACTGCCAGATCCAGTGTCATGACTGCCCTCAAGTCTTCCTCTGTTTGCAGTTAGGTCTTACATTTAGGTCTCATATTCATTTTGAACTAATCTTGGAATATGGTGCCAGGTAAGTTTTCTCAATACTGTGTTTTGAAAAGACTGTTCTTCTCTATGGTGTGTCCCTGTTAATCTTGTCAAAAAGCCGTATGCGAGAAGATTTGTTTCTGGGCTTTTAATTTTATTTCATTGGTGCATACTGTTTTGATTACTGTGGCCCATCGTGTTCAAAATCATCAAGGTCGTAAAGGTCAACAAAAGACGAGCACCATTACAAGCTGAGGAAGACCAAATAGATGTGACACCTAACAATAGCATGTGCTTCACACTGTGTCTTTTGACTGAAAAGGGAATTGAAACAACTGGAAAATTCACATGGGGTCTAGCTTAGATTGTAGCCATGTGTCAGTTTCAATTTCCTAAATCTGGAGGCTGTATTATGGTTATTGGGATAATCCGATTAATCAAAGTTAACATCATATTGGCAGTGTATTCTCAAATTGGTCATGGAAAAAGGGGTTTTGTGTTGTTTTATGACTTTCTATAAATTTAAATTTTTTTTTCCAAAAATAAAGGCTCTTGGTGGTAGAGATTGTTCAGGCGAATCTCAGAAGCATGCATGATATCAGAGCCCTTATCGTGGGCAGAAAGATGAGATGGTGGGACGTGGAGGCTGGACCAGGGCGATGACAGCAGGTGGGCTGGGACAGGATGCTCAGCTTTCAGACCCAACAATTGAGAGGATATTGGCGCCTTATTGGAAAAAGCAGGGAAATAGCGCTGTGGACAGTGAGAATGAGCTTGCTTTTCAGAGGCGATGAAAGCACTGAGTTCACAGCTGATTCAGATTCCAGGTGTCTGTGAGGCTTTGGATAAGAATACACTCATCGCAGTAGGCATGTGTGTGTGAGTGTGTGTGTGTGTGTGTGTGTGTGTGTGTGTGGTGAGGGCCCAGCAATGCTTGGTTTGTCTGAGTCCACTGAGAAGCTCTTTGAACACTGTGTGTTTCCATCATCAGTTGTCTTTTTTACCAAAGCCCTAATTGTGCACACCTGTCCGGGAAGGCCTCAGTGTGTAACTGATTGTTCTTGGAAGGTTACCACAAGCAAATTCAAAAACCTGAGATTTCCTAAGCTGTCTCTGGAGGAAACTGTATTTTCAGCTCACATAAATTCCCCATTGCCACATGGTCTGTCAACAGCCTGGCATTAAAGAGACTGAGTGCATTTTCATTGCACACATGTGTCCTCGGATTACCTTATTATTTAATCTCCCCTGTAAAAGTATTAAAGGGCCTCATACCTCCCCTTGGCATTCCAGGCTCTCTCTGAGTGTAATTTTGGAGCCCCCTTTTTCTTCTTCTTCCTCCTAAGTCCTCACCGCAGCCAGTGCTGTCTCCCTTTTCTTGACAGGTCTTGCTGTGCTCTTTCCTACCTCTAAAACTTCGCTCATCTCATTCATCCACTTGGAATTCAGCTCATGATGTGCAGAGAGAGCACCATGCTCAGTGTTAGGAGGCAGTGTGCTGCAATCACAATAGAAACAGAGGTGCTTGTGTGCAGGACTGTCTGCTTTATGGTGGCGAATGTGGGAGAGCAGAGGGGATGTGCACCCCGAGACTGGACAGTGCCTGCCTTTACACTTAGGACATGCCCTTCCATGTACAACCTGCTATTCCTGCTGTCTGGAAAGTACACAGCACATTTTGCACCCTCACTGTCTTTCATTCTTTGGATCTCAATTTAAAATAGTACCACCCTCAGCATGGCCTTTGCTGACCGGTTTCTACCATCGACAGTGCACTGAGAAACTGTGCTCACACCTGTCTCACTTCTGGGAAAACAGCCAGGTGCTATGAAGAACTGGAAGCAAAATTCCAGGTCTCAGAATCTCTGAGTGGTAATGGCCTTGGCCACGCCAGCCCCTCATGTAATACTAGACAGAGAGCTAACCAACCAAACACCATACACTCTGACGCTTTGGGTTGCAAGGAGTCTAAAATCAAACAGGCGCACACAGAAAACACTTGTATACATTGATGGAACTGAACTAAACAGCTTTCACTCAGACTTGATTTGCAGCCAACTAGCACACCCTTACCTGCTGGGGAACCAAAATGGGGCTTAAGTCATTCCAGAACTCCATGCTTTGTCTCTGATACCATCTCCCTCAATAATTCAACCAAAGCTACAAAGTTAGTCATGCTGGCCCTACTTCACCTGATTTGGTACATGGTCCATTCTAATGACCCTCACCATTAGAATGGGATGTTTGGGCTGGCTTGAGCTAGACAAGGCCTTCCACTAGAGCTGGAGCTACAATCAGTGTGTCAACACCTCTGGCTGGGAAATGGATTGTGTGGTGGAGGAGCAGGGATGGATGTCGGGATGACAGTCCACAGAAGGTCACCACCCAAAGTGACTGGCAAAGTCAGGGCAAGAAGCCAGGTCTCTTGGCTCTGGTTCAGTGATTTCATCACATCCCAGAAAAGCCATCTGAGGTTCTGTGCCCCCAAGATGTAGTCAATACAGTTTTGTATTCAAATAGTTCCGTCTTGACTGTGGAGTGGTAAGGCAAGAAGAGCAGGACCACTCTAGGATCTGTTTCTAGACAGAGGTTAGTGCTAGCAGAAGAGGACTGGCTGTGAGAAGCTGCAGCCACAAAGGGATGAAAAGGCTCTGGGGAGTGACCGTCCCACATGTGCTGCGATGGGACAGAAGCCACATAAGTGATTTCATCTACGCCATGAGACAGGCCCTTGAACAAGTTAGCAAGACCCATAACTGGAATATTAAATAAAAATAAAGCAAAGGGTAAAGGTTGAGTTATTCTAAGAGTAGCACAGACAAGAGACTGGCTGGCTGGAGCAGGCGTCATATACTCTGGTAGAGCCACGGTCCAGAGCCGGCTTCTGCGAGATCTTATCCGTGTGTTACAGTAAACAAGAAGTTCACACAGAATACACTCCAATCCCGGGAACATTCCCTTTGAGACGCTTTCTTGGTTTAGCCACCCAAAGAGTTTTCATCTGCCAACCATGACTTTTTTCCAGCCTCATAATAATAACCCCTCTTGGCACACCATACTGTCACCAAATAAGCAGGAATGACTCATGGGCTTTTGACAATTTCTTTTCTTTTTAATTTTTTGGTACTGGGGATCAAATTCATAACCTCACACTTACCAGGCAGGTGCTTATGCCACTGAGCTAAATCCCCAGCTATTTTGACAATTTCACCTCCATCCTTTCAAAATGTTCTCCTAGAGTGAAGGTCGGGACAGTGCTGGTTTGTAAGAATAATTTTGTGGCACATTCTTATAAGAAACAAAATTCAGATTCCTTGACAAGTGTCTTAGTTACTTTTCTCTTTGATGAAACAAAGTACTGACACCCAAAGACAAGGGGGAGGGGTTTATTTAGCTCATAATTGGTAGCTCACAATTTCCAGTCCCTAATGTTATGCCTGGCTCCAGGGCAGGGTGACACATGGCAGACAGGCACTGCAGAGGAGAAACAGTCCATGGTGGGCAGAAGGCAGCAAAGCAACAAGGGCTGATCACAGCCTTTTCTACCCTCATGGCTGATCCAGGTCACTTAGAGCATGTAGCACTCACACCCTGAATCCTTGCACCCTTAATCCTAGCATTACACCATCAGTCAATTCCAGAGCCACACTCTCTAGATCCAGCCACCTCTGAAGAGGTGAAATGTTGGATTGTGACTGCTTTGGGGGCACTCTGGACACAGCAAGGTTCACCGTAGTCTGCTCCTGGCCTATATTATAAACTCAGCCTCTCACTTTTCCTGCCCAATTTCTGTTGCAACAAACCTAGAGCAAGGGGGATTTCCACGCCATTTCTGTGCTTGTCTAATATGCTGTGTCAAGGCCGTGACCTCTGCCGTTCCTCACGTCTAGGACTAGCTCCTGATGAGGCTGCTGCCTTCTGGCCCCTGCACTCTAAAACTGTCTGTTTCTGTCTGGTGTACCAATGACTCTTCCAGGAGCCGGTGACATGCAGGGAGATCTGAAGACAAACACTGTCCAGCAAAACTTACCAACAGTCCCCACATGTCATTACAAACAGAACGAAGTGCAGTATAGAGTTAGTTCCCCAAAATGTGGCTTCTTGCACTAAAGTACAAGGCTGGAAACTGGTCTTCCTAGTCAGTGAACTTTGAACAGCTGTCTGACCTCTCTGAGTTTTAGTGAACTTATTTGTGGAACAACAGAAGCAGTAATATCTATCACAAAGGATTGTCTTGAAAATGAAATAAGATAATGTAAAGAAAGCACCTCACAGAGTACTCAGCACGTAATGGGACTAAAAAATTAGTTGTTATTTTATCATTATTAATAATAATGTCCTCATTATTAATAAAGCTTTGGGTGACAAATTCCCCAGATTAACAGTAAAAGGAACTGTATGACCAACTCTTGATCTCATCTTGCTGAAGCTGAAACTCTCACAGGATTCTCTTCTGTCTGCAAGAATATCTGTTGTTGTGTATCATTGGGAGAATGTTTCTCATCTTCTTTCTTTCACAGAATCCAAGAAAAAGGGCTGGAAACACCAGTTGGAAAATATGGGAGGCCAGTTTCAGCTCAGCATAACAGAAAGTTCTCACAGCCAGGATTGTTTCATACGAGACTGGCTGCTCATGCAGACAGTTTTAGCTATTATCTGCACAGGTGAAAGCTGAATGAACACTTGTTGGAAATATTGTGAAACAACCCAAGTATCATATCCAGGAACTAAGCTAGAAGACCTTTGAGGACTTGAATAACACTAGGCTTTAATGCTCTCATTCTCTTCTTTTATTCTTAGCACTTCCTTATAGAAAAATAATTGGTGACATTGAAAAGTATCCAAAATGGCAACTGAAACAAGGAATCTGGTTCATAGAGCACATATGCAAAGGAAAAATCCACAAAGTGTTCTCTTTGGTTAGTAGAAAAGAATTCCTAGCAAACTCAATATTAAGAAATATAAAACTCATACTTGAGAAGTTGAAGAAAATTCTGCTTTGATAAGCTTTTATTTTAAAAAGCATTACATGAATTGCTTAGCTAAATGCACCTCAATTTGAATTACATTTGGGGAAAAAAATATATCAAAAACTGTCTTCCTTCCAGCTTTTAACACATCACACCTCTGACTCTAGAGTATGTCTTTTATCTTCCAGAGAGGGTAGGACCTCTTATTCCAGTCAGAGTGCACTGATTTTGATGCTTCAGTACAGTGAAAAAGAATCATCTGGTTTTTGTCCAGTGTCACTCATGCTGAGACCGTAAAATCCTTGGAATTTCTTGAGTGACAAGTGTGCTTTTTTGCTGATAAGGTGACCTAGGCTGGGCCCCACGTGTTTCAGGTTGGGAAGTGGTCACTAGAAAGACGGACCCAGTGACTAAAGGGTGGGGACTGCCAAGCAGACCCCCCTCCTGAGAGGAGAAGGGGCTGGAAACCAAGCGTGGTCACATGGCCAGTGATCTGGTCACACGCCGATGCAATGACTCTCCTCTGAAGACGTTTACAGCCTCTGGGCTGGCACATAACACTGTGCCGGCAAAGGGGCTGTCTTTCCTCATGAGAAGAGGCCACGGAAGCTACACAGGTGGGGTCCTTCCTGACCTGCCATATGAGTATCCTTTATAATAAAACTATAACCACAGATACATTGTTTCCTTGAGTTCTGTGAGTCATTCTAGTAAATACCAACCCTGAGAGGGGGACAGGAGCCCCGGCCTTACATCTGGCTCTTCAGAAGTGCAGCTGGCATCTGAAGTGACCCCAGCCTTCAGGAGGCGAGCAGTGCTAATTCCAGGGCTTAGTGTCAGAGCAGAATCGATCACACCAGAGCTTGGGAGCGGAGTAGACACCGCAGTGGACAGGGACTGTGCTGGTGGCTGTGTCTCAGCTCTCTCTTCTCAGGCTGGGCCCCCAGAGGTTGAGGAGGTGGAGAAACAGAGGTTATAGGCTCTTCCAAGGTAATGGGAAAGACTGAATGGAAGACACTGCAGGGACCTGTAAATTCCCAAGAAGGCACTGCAGACCTGACGCTGGCAGCAAGAGGAAGGTCTGTTGATGGAAATTCGGGAAGGAGGGATATGGGCCTGAAAGAGTGCTTTTATAGTAACTTTAATACTGTTTAACTCTCATACCAACTCATAGGTAGTCACTGTCATAGGTGTAGGCAAAGACTCTACAAGCAAAACCCCATCACACAGGCAGTATCACAAAGAATCAACAACTGGAGAGAAGACAAGATGGCTGATTGGTGAGCAACAGAATACAAAGCCTCCTGGGAGAAACAACTCATACGCCAGAATAAAACACCCTGGAGAGACCCAGACAGAGGGAGATAGATCCTCTTGAGACAGGAAGAAATTAAAACTTAAAAAACTCGTCAAATACTTCGGGACTACAACTGAAACAGTGAAAAACTATGGGACACAGTGTTCTCACGGTGACCTACCAAGATTGCACCAGCTTCAACCCACGCCGGCTGGCAGAGCTGCCCAAACTTGTTCCCGCTGCCACTCACAGGAAGCATGGCAGTGCTGAGGTCAGGGGTTGGTGAGCCCAACAGAGAGTGGAGAGCATAGCCAGTGAAGGGAGCTTCATTGATCCACAGTCAGTGCTGGGAGTGAGACACCCCCACACAGGAAGGGCGCAACCAGGTGGGTGACATGTTGGAATTGGGCAGGAGGAGCCTGAACTGGGAGTGACAGTGACTTCGGTTGGTTGCTCCCTCCCCAGAGCAGATTCGTGGGATTTGCTTGGACTGGGCCGTGCCCCTGGCTGGGACCCAATGAAACATCCCAAATCGATTCCCTGCACCTAGCATGCACTGACCAGATGAAGGCACCTGAAGTTTGGCTGGCCCACTGGGGAGGGGAAGGCATACGCAGCTGCTGCTTACACCTCAGTGACAAGAGCAGGCGGGAAAGGGTGGACTCGCCAGCGTGCTTCAGAGGAAATGCTGCCAACAGGGAAGGGGGCTGGGACCTGCACTGTAACCTGTGTGGAGGAAGCCAGGGCCAAGACAGGAGAGAGAGGCAGGAAGAGGCCCCCAGCCCAGAACCCTGAGAGCCAAGATCCAGGAGAGGGAAAAACAAGGGAGCCTGAGGGCAGCAAACACGCAACATCAGGCATGGCTTCCATGGACATTAAGAGATATCTTCAGGACCTTGTAGACGAGCTCAAAACTGAAATATTAAATCAGGTAAAACAAGATATGAGTAGAGTAATGAAAGAAATGCTCTCAGGAAGCATCTCTCAGGATGATACAGATGAAAGAAGGGAGGAACACAAAAAAAGGAGAGAAACATTCAATAAAGAATATAAAGAAAATATAGAATACATGAAGCAGATTCAAAGAGACTACCAGGAAATTAAAACTCAATTGAAAGCTGGCAAAATGCCTTAAAAGAAACTAAGGATAGACTATCAAAACTTGAAGATAAGTTTGCAATGTGTGATCATGAAAGGAAAGATCTCTTAAAAATAACAAGGAAACAGGCAGTAACAATACAAAGGCTAGAAGATGACAAGAGAATCTACAATTTAAGAATAAGAAACGTGAATGAAGAAGCAGAAATACATACAGGCGAATTACAAAGGCTATTCACGGAAATAATTAAGGAAAACCTCCCAAGCATGGGAAAAGAAAATGACATTTGGTTATGTGAGGCATACAGAACTCCAGCCACCTACAACTAAAACAGAGCTACACCCAGACATATAATAATCAAGATACCAGAAATTCAATATAAAAACAGAATATTAAAAGCCGTCAGAGAAAAGAAACAGATTACCTATAAAGGTAAGCCCATCAGAATCACGGCTGACTTCTCGACACAGACCATCAGATCAAGAAGAGCTTGGAGTGAAGTCTTCCAAGTCCTGAAGGAAGGTGGCCTCCAGCCCAGATTGATGTACCCTGCAAAACTGTCACTAGAAATTAATGGAGAAACAAGATGCTTCCATGACAAAGAGGAACTTGGCGAGTTTGTGACCACCAATCCAACCCTACTGAGAATACTGAAGGACATTCTAGAGAGAAAGAAAAAAGATACCAGGATTTTAGGAACAGTGGCAGGAAGGCCTCAATGAGAGGGGCAGGCAGTAGAATGAAGGAGAAAACTAAACAAAGGCAGAAAAGTAGCATAGCAGAAATGAGGCAGAGAAGGATAACTAGAATCTCTAACATAGATGGCCTTGATATGCTATACTGTTAGTAGTGCACAAGGATTTAAAACACACATTACTCACACCACTCTGCTTAGATGTATTATATTCTGTTCCAGTCATTCTACCTATACTAGATTTGAGGGCACAGACAGTAATCCCAAAAATAACAGTATATAGTACAGTAATCATTCTTAATTTTCTATTAACTTAATCTAAAGCTCTGTAAAACCTACACAGTTTTACCATGACTGATCATAATCGAATCTGATTTGTTGGATTGTTGTTTTGTATTGATAGATTTTATTCAAAGCTGTTATGATTGATAGTATCAAGTCTGAGAGTATAGGCAACTGCACTTAAGATGACAAGATCCACTAGAATATCCACTCTGGTATGATTATTACCTGCCTTTGAAGTTTTATACTGTCTACAATGTTTTATTTTACTAATATTGTTATTTACTGTTATACTCAATTATGCTGTTATATTCAATTATGCCTGATGATACAGACATTCTATTGAAGATAGTAAGGAACAACACAGTAATCATTGTAGATCACCTTGTACTATGGTTTTATACAACTTTTTGGTTTCATGTTTTTATAGGAATTTGTTTTCTTTTGTCTTGCTAAGTTTTGTTTTTCTCTCTAATACAAAAAGGATAGAAATACACGTAGAGATTCATGCATGTGTAGCTGTTCACACTCTCACTGTTTGAACATCTACTTTGTATGCTTTAATCTTGTAACTTGAGCAACTATTTCTAAGAGGATAATATGTAATTTATTAACTAGTGATTTCTTATTGTTTATCCTTTTTTTTGGAATTCTGTATTATCTCTACCCTTTACATGCTTTTGTTTCTCTTTAAATAAAATCTAAAAAAAAAAAAAGAATCAACAACCACAGTCACATATTTTAGATAGCTTTTGCACAGCAAGAGAAACCACCAGCAGAGTAAAGAGGCAACCCATAGTGGTAAAATAATTTTTTCCCAGTTATTCCCCACACAAAAGGACTGCTATGGATAACACATAAAGAACTGAAAAAAATCAGACACCCCCAAATTTAAAGACCAGATCTAAAAATGGGCATCTGAAATGAATACACACTTCTCAGATGAAGAAGTACAAATGGCAAATAAGTATATTAAAAAATTCAGTATCATTGATCATTCTAGAAATGCAAATTAAAGCAACACTGAGATTCCATTTCACTCCACAAAAAAAAAAAAAAAAGGCCATTAACAAGAAGTCAACCAATAACAAATGCTGGTGGGACTGTGGGAAATGGAACCCTTCCCTAGAGTTAATGGGAGTGTAAACTGGTACAACCACTGTGGAAATCAGTGCAAAGAGTCCTCAAAAAACTAAAATTAGAGGTTCCATTGAATCCAGCTGGTCCCCTTCTACATACCCTTCTGAAACAGTTAAAGTCTCATACCACGGGAATATATGCACAACCCATGCTTATTTATAACAGCTAAACCCTGGAAACAGCCCATATGGTCATCAGAAAGTATGGATTTTCTATACAACATCATAAAGAAGGATGAACTTAGACATTTCAGGTAGAGGGATGCACCTTGAGACCATACTCTTAAGTGAAATAGTTTGAACACACAAGTTTAAACCTCACATTGTTTCTCTTCATGAGAAACCCAAAGAGTAAATAAGGAACATAATGCAGAATAGATACTGGGACATAGGGAGAAGATGTTCAAAGGGGAAGGGGAGCTAAGGATGGGAGGAGGAAGGGAATAGGGATAAAAAATAGAGAAGAACAGAGGGACGACAGCAGAAACAAAGTTTTGCACATCAGGAGGTTAAGAAAGATTGAAGGGAAAGTAGGGGAGGAGAATTGGTGGGGGAGGGAGAATTAAGATTTATTATGTCCAGGTACAAAGTCCCTATGACTAACATGGATATTATGTAGGTCAAAATGTACCATAAAATTAATTTTAAAAAATAAGACAGTCATAGATGAGAGAAATGAGACCTAAAGGACTAGGTAACAGGACAGAGTGTTTAAGGGTGAAAACTAAGACTCCTTTTTGAGTGCTCCTGGGGATCGAACCCAGACCTTTCCACTATTGCATCCCTAGGCTTTTTTTTTTAGACAGGTACCCAGTAAATTGCTAAGTACTTAAGCTGGGCTGGAACTTGAAGTCCTCCTGCCTTGACCTCCCAGAGTGCTGGGACTGCAGGTGCTCGTAATGCACAGTCTGAGCCAAACTCTTAACCCCACATTGCTTGGTTTTCGAGGTCTCGCCCTGTGCAGTACCCACACTGCCCTTCCTGTAAGGCGACAGGTGGCAGTGCTCCCCTTAGTAGGGACAAGCCACTCGGCCAGGACAAGGGACAGGCAGGGAGTCGTAGAAGATGGGAAGTCAGAGAGGCTTTGTTTGTTTGTTTGGTTGGTTTTGTTTTGTTTTGTTAGTGACTGGCATTCATAAGTGAGAGTTATGATGCTGTAGCTGGGAAACAGGAGATATAGTGACAGAATGAAAGCAGAAAAGACCTGAACCAGCCTTGATGCTAAGGCACCTGAATCCTGGCCCGAGGTCACATTCAAGCCCCAAGCCTAGGGCTGGGCATCTGCAGGCACTGGAGTTGGCAGGGAAATGAGGTCATTGCTCTAAAAGGAACAGATAATGTGAATACAGCAACTGGCGAGGGCTCACACTGTGGTGAAGCCCACATTGGCTTCATTTACAAGGCATCTCTGTAAGCCCAGAGCATCCTGGCCCGTTTTCCACGACTTTCCATGCACTTCAGGACAAATGAAACATGTACTCACTCCAGAAGGAACAGGATGAGCTGAGGGCTTCCATAGAGATACTTCATGACAGATACAAACCAGCCTTTTTCTACCTTCAGACAAGAAGAAAATGTCCTTTCCTTAAGACAGGAAGAATTGCTTGACAAGGTGATAAAGAGGAATACAAGACATGAGCAGAAGACAACAGGCAGGTCTACTTTTCCCTTGGTTATTAAACATTGTTTTATCAAGTTCTACCACCTCTGTTTTGCAGAGAACTCTTATATTAAAGAACTGGAAACTGACTTTTACTTATCTGAATTTAAATGAAAGTTAAGTTACCTCTATTAAATAATGTTGCATATCTGCGTTTTATAAACGTTTGATGTAGACATTCATCTCCTTACAGGAAGGTAGGTAGTTAAGTAACTGATTTACTGGATCTTACTATTTTGGGTAAATTTGATGTTTAAAATGCCCCCAAACATAACCCTGAAGGGCTGACAAGTATCCCTAAGCACTAAAAAGGCTGTGGACATTATTACAGAGAAAATGTTATTAGATAAACCTGATTCAGAAACTAGTTAAAGGTTTCTTGGCCATTCAATGTCAAAAAAATCAAGTGAGTGCATGTGTGATTGTGATCAAATATACATATGTATAAAGTTACCGCACTGAAACCCAATACATTCTAAAATTAACAGGCACCAATAAAAATATATTACAGATAAATCAACTTCAAAGACTTGGTCTAATTCCAACTTTGGGATCATCTTTGATAGGGTGTCTCTTGTTTATCTTTTCCCTCGTATATAGTTTTAAACACCTGGGAGGCTGAGACAGGACAATTGAAGGTTGGACCCCAACCTGGGCAACTGAAAAACCTTTTTAAATGCCAGAGATATAGCTTAGTGCAAAGACCCTGGGTTAAAAATTTCAGTGCTTCCTCCTAAAAAAATTGTTCTTGATGAGTGAAAAAAATGTATCATATGCATCAGAAATTACTCTCTAATGTAAGGGTGCCAGTTAACACTTCCGCTGCTCCTCTGGGAAGGGTTTAACAACCTCTATTCCTCTCTTACACCCTTACAAAACACACTCATATTATTTAAGAACATTTTTCCACTCTAATGCGTGTGAAATGTTGCCTCGATATTTTTTATTTTTCAACTTCACCCCAGAAAGAATGGCCAGTCTTAAGAAATCAACCAATAACAAATGCTGGAGGGCTGTGAGGAAAAAGAAACCCTTCTCCACTGTTGGTGGGAGTGTAGGCTGGTGCAACCACTGTGGAAATCAGTGTGGTGATTCCTGAAAAAACTAGGATTGGAGGTCTCATTTGACCCAGCTATTACCCTTCTGGGTATCTCCCCAAAAGAATTAAAAACATCATACCAAAGAGATACATGCACACCCATGTTTATGGTAGCACACTTTATAATAGCCAGATCTTGGAAACAACCTACATGCCCATCGACTGAGGACTGGCTAAGAAAGATGTGGTCTTTCTGTACAGTGGAGAACCGCTCAGCCGTAAGGAAGGATAAACTGGACATTTTTATAGGTAAATGGATGCACCTTGAAAACATTAGTGAAATAAATATGTCACGCATGTATAAACATTGTATTGTTTCATTAGCATGACAAACTGAAAGAAAAAACATGCATTCTGCCCCAGAGAGAATGACTTCAGCCAAAGCAATAACTCAGGCCACACCTCCTTCACTTTAACCCACTGTGAGCCATTTTGAGTTGACTTTTAGATGTCTTAAGAAATTTTTGATGTGCTAAAAGATTTGGCGTTTTTGCATGTAGATATCCAGTTGTTTTGGTATATTTCTTGAAGGTATAATCCTTTCTCCATTTAATGGCTTTTGCATCTTTCCCAGACATCAATTGTCTGTTATGTGGGTATCTATTTTGGGACTTCATATTGGTACTTTGGTGGTTTGCCTATTTGGATATCAATGACATTTTGTCATGATTGGTGTAACTTTGTGATAAATCATGGGATTGGGGAGGGCTGGAGCTCTAATATTGTTCCTTTATCAAGGTTGTTTAGACTATTCTGAGACTTTTGTATTTCTACAGAAATGTAAGAATCAAAATGCTAATCTTTACAAAAAATGATGGCACTTTGATAAGGGATTGTGTTTTTTGATCTTTTATTATTTTCTTCTATTCATTTTTGGTTTTACTCTGTCTTTTATTTTTAATTTCTTAAGGAAAGATATGTGAATATTTTATAACCTTCTTTTCTAATAAATGTACTTGGTGTTAAATAAATAGAGCTAGAAATATATATTTTATTTTTCATGTCTTTAAATTATTTCTGACTGTATAAATACATGTGTTCTATAAAAATAACATGTACTAATATAGCAACATAAGAGGATGTAAATAACAATGAAGAATAATATTTTTAAAATTCAACACATCAAAACTGATGCCAATTATTACCTCAGAGAAAGAAGATGGGTTGATAGGACCCAGTATAGTTGTCAAAAGATTTAGCTTTTGTGTAATATTTTAATTATTTGTGTGCCAAATCTGTTCATCCCTTTCTTATAACTAGACAATAACTTCAAAAGAAAATAGGATCCTTTTAATGCTATTTATTATTCCATTTTACATTAATGTTTATGCTATTACAAATAAAGTAACTATATTTGCAATTTAAAATTCTGATAATTTTCACTAATTATGACATACATAGGATTGCTTTGTTTAAAAAAATAAACTTTGCAAGCATGCATAATTATGTACAATGTCCCATCTGTATAAGTAAACTGTAATTTACTAACTAAGCCATTCACTGATTATGGACACTTCAGTCAGTTTCAGTTTTCCGCCTTGGATGGAAAACCATCAGGATCACTGCCTTGGGACAAATCCCGGAAGGCAGTCAGTCAGCCAAAGGGCAGAAGCCCTGCTAAGGTTCCCTGGAGTCCGCCTCACTGTGCCTCAGGAGATTACATCGTTCCATTCAGCGACACAGGCGAGCACCTCCATGGTATTTAGAAAAAAATTTAACAATTCTTTAATTTCTATTTTATGTTATGTGGAAGCAAATCCCATCTTCAAAGCATCTTTAGTGAGATTGTCTCAGAATGAACAATTTGTAAGACTGGGGATAAAATTTAGTGCAAAAACTCTGGATTCAATCTTCAGTATCACATTTTAACCAGTTCTTTTCTTTGTCTAAAATATACTTTCATTATTGATTGAATAAAGGGTAAGAGAGAGAACTAGGGAGACAGAAAGACAGACAGAGAGGGAGGGAGAGGCTACACTCTGCTTCCAGCTCAGGTGTGGTAGTGAGCAACATGGAGTGAATCAGATTCTGGGAATGGCAAATAAAACAAAGTTAATTTTTTTTTTGTAGAAAAAAATATTTCAATTACTTGCATTGCTAGGGTGCCTGACACCTCTCTTGATCCCAGGGCCACCTCTTAAACCTCCCACAGTAGGGCAAGACAATGGTCATTGGTGTGGATGCTCCTTCTTCTAGGAGCAAAGGGAACTGCGAGTCCAGTGTGTCCAACAGAAGTAACCCTGGCCAGGGCTAATGTTATGGCCCGTACTCAGTGCCTACCCAAAGCCTCATATGGTCGAAGGTGGGGCTTTTTCAGAGGTGGCTGGATCTACAGTGTGTGGTGCTGGGCTCAATTCATGATGCAATGCTAGGATCAAGGGCACTAGGATTAAGGATGTGATCAGCCCGAATAAGATGTAACGGACAAAAAGCTGTGGTTGACCCTCATTGTTTTGTTACCTTCTGCCTGTCAGGAACTGTTTCTACTCTGCGATGCCCCTCTGCTGTGCCACCCTGCCTGAGAGCTGGCTTATTATGAACTGAAACCTCTACATACTGTGAGCTAAATAAACCTTTCCTCTTTTAACTTTGGATGTCAGGTATTTTGTCTCAGCAATGAGAACAGTAATGAAGGCAGAATTTAGTATCTGAGAAGTGGGGTCATTGCTGTGACTACACCTGACCATGTAGTTCAAGAGCGTTTAGGACTGGCTTGTGGGAAGGGTTAGGAAAAGTTCAGAAATGCCAAAGGAAGCAGCAGCCCTGAAGTGCCGTAAGCTGTACTTCATGGGAGATTCTGGTCAGAGTTCAGAAGACCAGGATGCTGATAGAAATTCTGCAGGTAAAGACCAAGCTCAGAGGATTCTGCTGGGAAGAGTGATGGTGTTGGCTGTTAGACTCCAGACAATGCACGTTATGGGTTGGCAAAAAGTTTGTCTGCATTTTGCTTGTGTTGAATGACTTTGCCTTAGATTCAGATTAAGGGCAGCAAAGTATCTTGCAGAAGAAATTTCAAGACAGTCTCATTGAGGCAGTGGCATGACTACAGTTGGAAACATTCAGACAGATTTATGTTGAGAATCAAGAGCAAAAGACCCAGAAGAATGATTTAAAACATTTTGCATTTGACCAGAAAGGAAGCTCTAGTAAAGTTGTGGCCACCAAAGATGAAGAAAAGACTAGCAAGAAAAGCCAAACATTTCAGAAGAGGACAATAGAAAAAATGCCCCAAGAACATCACAAAAAGCAGCAGGATTCCATCATTTGCAACCTCCAAATTGCAAAAATGAGACACTGCTTTGAAAAGAGTGTCCCCAGAGCACCATGTCCCAGAATGGTGACAGCCCAGGAAAGTTGTTCCTTGGGATTTGGTTCTCAGGCATTTGATCCACCAAGAGAGAAGGAAGCCTGATTACTGATCTCGCTGATGGCAGACCTTGGCATTGTCCACATGGTGCTGGTTTCAGGTGTACGCAGAATGCAAGAGTTGTGCAGTCAGGAAGGCTTCCACCCACATTTCAGAAGAAGGCCTGAGAGGCCAGGCAGTGTGCCCTGAGAAGGCAGTGTGTGAAGCCAAAGGTGCAGTGGAGACCCTAGAAGTTTGAAAAAGTCACAAATGTGGATCATCTGCAAGGAGGGAGCAGAGCCATCCCAAGGAACAAGCCATAAGGGGTACAATAATTGGCAGTGCTGTAGGGGTGGAGCCTTCAAAGCATTTTGGAGTTTACAATTTGATGCAGATCCACAGGGATGCCACAAGTGGGACTGTGGTATTTAAAGTGTGCTCTGCTGAATTTTGGTCTTGTTTTGTTCCCTTTCCTTGCTGTCCCCTGTAACTTTTGGAGTAAAAGTATCTACCTTGTATCATGGAATATTGAAAGTGTTTAACTGTGTTTTTATTTGTACAGGGCTTGCAGCTAAGAGTTTGCCTTAAATCTCAGAGGAGACTTGGGACTTAGACTTTTTAGAATGCTGAAACTGTTAGGACTTTAGCAACTCTTACAGTGGACTAAATGCCTTTTATATAAAGTAACATAAATGAACCTTTGGGGGACCAGGAGTGAAATGTTATGGTTTGAGTTTGGATGTCCCCCTAAAACCTCATGCAATCATAGGCAGGGCTTTTCAGAGGTGGCTGGATTTGGTGTATGACACTAGGATTGATTAATGATGCAGTTCTAGGATCAAGGGCACTAGGATTAAGCATGTGAGTGCTGCCCACACTAGGTAGCCTGGATAATAAAGGAAAGACCTGTGGTTGTCCCTTGCTGCTTTACTGCCTTCTGCCCACAATGAACTGTTTCTCTTCTGGGAAATCACCCAGCCTGTTATGAACTGAAACCTCTACAAACTGTGAGCTAAATAAAACTTTCCTTCTTTACCTTGGGTGTCAAATATTTTGTCTCAGCAACAGAAAAAGTCATTAGGACAGCTAAGTTAGGATGTGCATTCTATTTTGCAACCAAGCATTTTAGATGCTTTGGGAAATATATTGTGTTCAAAATATCACTTTATATTCTATATAAAGGGCAGCTTTATTGAAACATACCTATATAGAATATCTTTGAAACTGTCCAATCACATAAAAATAAAGCATGCACAAAATGTAGTCATATAAAGCAATTCATAATGCTACAGTTAGTGTCAGACAATGAACACTGAACCACTTTCTAAAAATTAAATAATTTAAGTTTACTGATAAGAATCTTTTTCTCACTATTACGTACAGGTTTTCTCAGGTATGTTTTTAGTATATGTGCTGCCGAAGCAAGCACTCAAGTATGTTTTTAAATTATTGAGATAAACTTTTTAATGTAATTGTGATGCATAGAGTCTTCAGCCTTCCATTGTAGACCCACTGGCCTCCTGATACAGACATGCTCGGGACACTGCAGAAAGCCCCAGATCTTGGACTGAGTCCTTCAGCCTCTCAGGTGCACTTCACCCTCTATGCACTTCCTCCTCCAACTCTGTGGGCGACCGTTATAAGCCAATCTTGTAATTTGTTATACATTTGTGTATCTTGTCTTATATCTGACCCTTTGGTAAACACTGGCTGATACAGTAAATATTTCCTTACCATCACTGTCCATAGCGTTGCCTTTAATACTTGCATGTATGCTATAATTTGCAGTTGTCCTTAGTTACCTGGGGGTTGTCACTGAACCCACAGGATCCTCCAGAGAGCTGACAGCATTTCCACTGTTAGATCACACTGTTGTGTGTAGGCTGGAGTGTTACCTCAGGGAGGAAAAAAAATCAGCAGCTAAATAGAGTCCATTGATTGCTCCCTGAGATTTTCATAGAAACTGAAAGGGAATCCAAGTAATCACTGTTTTCAAACTTCAGTTACCTTGTTTTAGTTGAGCTGGTGTTCATTTCCATGGAAACCACAGTGATAGTAGCAGAGGACAGAGAGCTGGCTTCGGTAAGCATCAGGAACAATTGCTGCCTGAAAACGGGACTGTGGTTTCCTCAGTTGCACCTGCTCAGCCCAAGGCATAAAATGCATAGCTGAAGTTTGTAGATTATTAACTTTGGAAAGTCAAAAGAAGAGTTCTGTCAGATTTGGCATCCAGCTCTCCTGCTCAGCCTTGCCAGTGAGTTTAAATAATTCAGGCAAAATTAGGTTTTTAAACCAAAGTTTACAAAAAGATTACCTAGTTGTCTCTAACATTTTATAAATAATTGCTAAATATTCTAGTTAATTCATAGGGAAAAAGCTTTCTTTTACAGCAGTAATTACTGTTATTGAGCGAATATTGACTCTGAACAAAGCATGTAAGAGTTTTACAATTAAGGTCTCCATTCTTTTATCACATACTATGCAGTAATTAACACACAAAGCTTCATATGCAAATATTTTAATGTTTTACTACAGAAAATTTGAAGCATCTACTAAACTAGACACAGTAAGGTAGAGTTGGGAAGTTTTGTCCTATGGGCCAAATCTGCCCCGGCATCTGTTTCTATAATAAAATTTTAGTGGAATTCAAAGATGTTTTATCCACTCACATGTTTTAAAGGATGCATCCACACTATAGTGGTGAGTTGAACAGCTGTGGCAGAGACAATACATCCTCCAAAGCCTAAAACTTTACTGTCTGGCCTTGGTACAGGTAATTGAATTCAGGACCTCACACTTGTCAGGCGGGTGCTGTGCCAGCGAACTATTTCCCCAACCCCTGTCTAGCCTTTTAAAAAATAGTTAATGAACCCATCTAGCCATTCCTCAGCTGCAGCAGTTACCAGTTCATAAGAGGCACACCTTAGCGAGTGAACTTTAATATTTAAGTCTCCCTCTGTGCCCTTTAGAAGCCAGTCAATGATTTACATGAAGTAAATATGCAGTTAAAAGCTGTTGTAACTACACATGGAATAACTAAACCAAGAAAAAGTTGGACAGCAACATAGGATTGTGATCATTGCTTCCTTTCTCTCTTGACTTGGGTCACTCTGAGCTTTGTACTGAGAAGAAGAAGAAGAAGAAGAAGAAGAAGAAGAAGAAGAAGAAGAAGAAGAAGAAGAAGAAGAAGAAGAAGAAGAAGAAGGAGGAGGAGGAGGAGGAGGAGGAGGAGGAG
>PVLA01014781.1:0-28640 GCA_004027455.1 Hydrochoerus hydrochaeris
AAAGAAAGAAAGAAAGAAAGAAAGAAAGAAAGAAAGAAAGAAAGAAAGAAAAGAATATCAGTTTCTGAACACTGAGCATCCTTTTTCCTCTCAAATATATTCCTAGCAAAACCAGGGTTTATCAATCAATAGTTTTTTCTAAGTAACATGGTGAATAAGTGCCATCTATTCTTCTAAAATTATAGAAAAGATAAAAGAAATACATTAAAGAAAATAATTCCAAATTCCCACTACAGAATATAGTGAACTTCTTTATTGTCAATGTTGCTGTTATGATTATGTACTATATACACATATGAATCTAAGTGCCTAATAGCATGCTGGAACCCATCACACACAGAATTTCTGTTCTTTATATTTTCAATGTTAATGCCTGTAACTAAAGTCATCAATAGCTAATATTATATTGAATATGATATATAAAAATTAACATTTTTCCATTATTAGTCATTTATTTCTACTTCAGTTTTTTTTTTTTTTACTTGAAGGTTTTTTTCTTTCTTTTCCATTATTTCTATAGCCTAGTATCTCATTATTTGGATTTTGAGTAAAAATGTTAAAATTTTTATTTTCCTCTCCCATTTGTATTGCCAATTGGCCTTCAAAAAACTTTTGCTATTTTCCAACTATTCTAAAAATATATCAGTTTCCTTTGAGTTTTGTCTGACCACATATGGATGCCATAGTGAAATGTAAAAATGATAGACCACCCAGCAAGGAGGGGAAACTGAAAGGCACTACCAGAAGAGACGGATAAGTTTTAAACGATGGACACATGTGAAAGGAAAAATCGGTATTAACACAGAAAATTCATACGTATACCATGACAGATAACGGATAACGGATGAAGAAAGCATTTGCATTGGGGAGGAGAAGTAGTCTCTATAAGGTTTCAGAAGAGTGTGGTTTTATCCTAGTACATAACCAAAATGTGATTCACGCATAAAGTACAAACAGCAAACGCGGCATGGAAGGAGCCTTTTAGGTTTCATCAGTGTCAGCCAAAAGTGAGTGAAAATGCAGGTGAAGCCAGGTCCGAAGGCACCTACTGACGTTTACTTGCCCTGCATTCTTAGACGGGCTGGGATTATGGTCAGCACAACATCTCGTCCTGTCAGACACGGGCCGCTGCTTCGCTCTCCTCTTTCAGAATATTCTTGTTTAGTCCCATACATTTGATTTTTACACTCGGATGTCAGGAGAGTTTTTTTCTCCCTCTCACCTCCCGATCCCTGGTATGCGCCACACAGATCAGTCCTGTGCAGCTCCTTCGGTGAGACTAGACTCTCCCACTGCAGTGCCCTGAAGCATCTTCAGTCCCCAAAGCAGGCTTTTGTTCCTTGCTGTCCTCTCCCTTTTCCTGGCATGCAGACCACTGTGTCTCTGTGACAAGGACCCCTTCTTTCCCAAAGATGGTAATTCAGCAATGCCCGGCGAGTCCTCCCGCGGCACCACCCAGCCCAGGGGCAGAGCAGCAGTGAGTGTCCACGGAGGGGTGTCAGGGAGTGAGGAACCCGGAATGCGCTGGTCACAACCAGCCGCCCTTAGAACAGGATTGCTTCCAGGAGAGCAGGATGGAGCAAACTGAGACCAAAGTGTGCGCTTCCCGGGGGCGCAGGCAGCAGGGTGCAGTGTCCTGGGGAATGCAGACCAAGCCGGGGAAGAGGGTGGCTCCCGAGACCCTGTGCAGGGACCCAAAATCGAAGCGAGAAAATCGGCCCAACTCATCAACTCCTGACTTCCCATTGTATATCTTTCCATTTATTCATTTAACAAACATAAATTATACTCCTCAGATATTATTGTTTTCCTTTTATGTATTTGTGCCTCTGTTTTTTTGATACTCTTGTACGTTGAAAAAATATTTTCTTATGGACAAATGGACAAATGAACAAATGAAAATGTAGAACATAACTATGACACCAATCCAAAAATGAACACCACACTATCCAAAACCCTTACAATGCACTATTTGTGCTTTTTTCCAGTAACACGAAAAAAATTTTTTCATTCTTTTTATAAACCACTTATTTCTGACCTTTTGGCTCTGGAACGAATGCAGAGAAGTGGTCGCTGTCGGTGCAAGATTCAGCTAAAACTGCCCTTCTGGGCCGGGGATTTAGCTCATCACCATAAGCGCCTGCCTTGCAAGCGCGCAGTCGTGAGTTCGATCTCCGGTACCAAAAAATAAAAATAAAAAACCCAAACCTGCCCTTCCGCCCCTGGAAAGGAAATTCTAACTCGCAGTGTAAATTAAAACTTGCATCTCTCTGTTTTCCAGTTTTGCCATTGCATGTTAATACTCTGGGGTTTTTCACCAGCCGCTTTCCAGCTAGGTCTTACAGAAGGAGCCATAAACGACTTGCTGCGGGGGATACACAGAGTTCAGACCCCGCAGCCGGGATGGCCTGAGGATGGAGCCTCAGGGGAAGGAGCTCCTTGCATTCCGCAGAAGGAAGTGGGTCCCGAGGACATCTGCCCCATTTGTCAGGAGGAGCTGCTAGAGAAAAGGCTTCCCATCACCTTCTGCAGGTGCTGGATTTCATCTTTGGTTGATACTCCTTGTGGAAAAGTCTAGCAACATGTTTATAACTGACTAGAGTATGAGACATGTTGATAGAGAAAAATAGAAAGTTTTATCAATGGGCAATTTATGTTTTTTAGTGTTCTTTTTTTTTCTCAACATGTATCTTGCTACTTTGTTTTATTGTTACTGTTCCTCCTCATTATCTGCCAGAATTCTGTACACACTGCGTTTTTTCACATGACTGTTCCTATTGCGCATTGTGAGATTATTAACTACTTCCCTAAATACTATTTCTCTCAATAGATATTTCTTAGATATTTAGAGTGTGATTTCTGAGAAAATCGAGTGGCATCATGATAATTTTCCTCTGTGTTAAGACTGTGTTCACTGTCATTTTACAAACAAAAACACTTTCATGGTACAAAATCTTTCATCAATTTATTGGACTAGAGAAAAGTTATACATAGATTCTGATACACTACATTAAGTATAGTAAATTTGATTCGCATGTATGTGTAATCAGAGTATATGCAGAAAATCAGTTGAGTCTTTTTATGGCAATAAAGGTATTAGAGCAGAAATTTTATTTATAATGGTGTTTGTGATTATATAAATAGATACAATATGTATATAAAACTTTTCTGTACAAGGATGGTAACCATGAAATTTACTTCTAATAGATTTGGCTGTGGCAATAACGTCCATATAAAATGCATGAAGATCTTGGCTAACTATCAGAATATGACCTCGAGCTCTTCCATGGTGAAATGTCCTCTGTGCAGGAAAGAGTTCGCACCATTAAAAGTTATTCTGGAAGAATTCAAAAACTCTAGCAAGCTTATGGCTACCACTGAGAAAGAACGTTTGGACAAACACCTTGGAATTCACTGTAATCACTGTCAACAATTTCCGATCCAGGGGAAGTGCTACAAGTGAGTGTCACCAGTAAAATTTAAAGTTTCTTTTAACCTTTCGAAATGTTAACTGTTAACATTCATTCAGCCCTTCATCCAGCCTTCTTCTAACTGCATGAACTGTGATTGCCTTATTTGATGGCAGATTGTGTGCGATTTCTAGACATGTGATCCGATTTTACTTTTCTTCACTTTTTCAAGAGAATTGCCCTTGCAGTGGAATGTTGGTGGAGTCTGCAGTAGCACACGGGGCCAGAAGCCTGGATGCAGGCTTGTTACCTTGTCCTAGGTGAGAGCCAAGTGCAGAGTCACGCTGGATCTCTCACTTTCTTTGGACGACCAATTGCCAAAATCTTCTAAGATTAAACCAGAGGGATATTGACTAGACTAACTGAATTTTTCATCAAATTGCAAAAATTCCTAATTACAGTAAATTCAGGTTTTGTTTTCTTTCATATTTTAATACCTCAGCAATAACAACAAAAGTGAGATAATAAGTACAGCAGTTTTCACCATTTTCCCACAATTGTCACAGTTAAACTACTTAATTGCCTGAAAAAATTGTTTCACTAATTAAAATTTTAAGGGACTATTCTGTTTCAGTTTTAAAGAATGCTTCTGCGGTACGCCAGTTTACTTTTCAGTTATTCTAAAATTACGTTATGATGAGCACAATTTAAATTATAAATACGAAACTTCCTCAGAAAGCCACAGCACTTTCCTGTAGTCCCCAACAGCAAGTTGTACCTTTCTCCTGTGAATTTAGTCTTCTGTGTTCTGAATGTGTCACACAGACGGTACTTCATCATTCAGAGACGTCAGGAAACTGTCTGGCCTGAGAAGGCGCCAAAGACACAAAAGCTGGAGGGGGGAAGGCAGAGTTTCTGGAGACATTTCTTCAGGAAGTGCTCATGTGGTCCCAGGAAGGTGGCTGAGGAAGAGCTCCAGCAGGAGGAAGGCCTTGGCCTTCAGGGGTAGCAGCCACTGCTTGGGTACAGCAGCTCTGGGGTACAAAGAGAGTGGAGGGCCACAGTGTAACAGTCTCAGCCCTTACGGGCTTGTATTCCTCTCAGGGTTAGTGTGTGAGTGCAGTGGGTTATACCAAAGGCAGGAAGCCTGGCTTCGAGGTGCCCCGTGGCCAGTGCTCTGGGGGCCGACCGCTCTTTCCATCCTGCTGGACTTTCCCTCGGGGTTCATGGCTCCATGTACACTCCTCATCCACCTGCGGCCCTTACCATCCCCTACGGTCCCCTTTACCAGCCTCCTCATCACTCCGGCTGTGGAACCCGGCCAGCAGTTACTCCCTCACTGGGACCATGTTCCTGTTTTACACATTAAAGAAGGTGTGTGTCACATTCACGGCACCACCTCCCTCCCCTTGGCCCAAGTACAGTGCTGGTGCGTCAGGCATCAGCCTGAAGAATGATTTCTAGTACTTTTAGAAATAGATTGAGTAGGAGGAAAGATGAACTGGAAAGTCTCTCAGCTCCTCCGTGAGGGTTTAATGGCCCCAGCTGTGTTTTAGTTTTTAAGATGTCATTTCAAAAAATATCAGATATATGGGAAAGCATGGAGGTGCTTGTCTTTTTCTGCCCCAGCATACTTTAATATATCAAATAAATCGCAGCATTGTGCTAATCTATTTATTACTGATGGTAATTATTAAAAATCCTCCTTGTGTGTATATAAATAGTAATAATAAATAAATTAGCACTTAATTCTAAAATATCTGAGGGACCTATTTTTTCCTAATTTCTCAGGGAAGTAGCCTTACAAATCTTTGATAATTTATATTAGAAATAAGTTTATTTGACTACCCCTCAGCTTTTTATTTGATACATTTTACAGCAAGTAAATTAAAATCCTATGCTTATGGCAAATTTTTATAAGCAGTATACACTTGACATGGGGATTTTAAGGCAAATTAAATTTTAAAAACTGTATCAATTGGTTTTTACTGAAACTTTTTATATGTTTACCTTTTTTCATTCTGTGGAGAAAGAAAAAGAGCGTAATTTCACTTTTACGCCATAATCTGCTTGGTATAATTATAGCATTCACAAAACAACTAGAAAGCAACAGTGGGTAATCAGAGGACAGAATATTGAATGGGCTATTGATGCTACAGGAATTCAGAGGAGAGAATGGAAGCTGATGTAGTTTAGGAAGCCTTGCTGGAAAGGGGTGTCGGGTACAACAGCGGCCTCACAAACAGTGTTAGTTCACCTCCCTGGGTGTGCACCCGTACATCAGGTCCAGGTCACAGCAAAATGAGGTCACAGATGGAATTAAGACATCTAATCAGATGACCTTGAAATAAGGTTATCCTGATCTGGATAAGCCCAGGATAATGGTTCTTAAAAGGGGAGGCAAGAAATCCAGAGAGAGATCTAGCAAGGGAAGAGGGGCAGGGAACTGCTATGTAGCTCACTTTGAAATGGAGCACATATTAAGAAACGTTTCTGGTCTCTAGAAGAGGATCAAAGAAATGGGTTATCCTTCGGAGCCCCGAAACACTAACACAGCCTTGCTAGCCTGCTGTTTGCCGCCATTTAGACTCATGTAAGACTTTTCTTTGCAGAACTGTAGGATAATAAATTTGCATTATTCAAGCAGATATATTCATCAATTCTTTACAGCCATAGTAGGAAACCAATATACACTGGGACCTGAAATGGGCCTTGTCATGTTTGGTTCATGCCCGGAAAGTTTGGGTCAGAATTTTTCATCTAAAAACATCACAGTAACTGGATTCTGTTTTTGCATATTTTGATGTTTTGCATTTTTTTAGGTGCACAGAATGTATTGAATATCACTTGTGCCAGGGATGCTTTGATAGCTGCTGCCACGCCCCTCATACATTTGAATTTCGTGAGGTAAGGTATCATCTTGGTGGCAATAGAGGGTTTGGATTTGTCCTGTTGTAAATCTATGTAAACCTAAGAATATAAAGAATAAGTGATGCTCTGGAATACAGCTGGTTGATTTTTAATGAAAACCAAAAAGGATATTTTTAAAAGAACTCCTTTTTTGCATAGGTGCACAAGGCAAGCAGTTCATAAACTCCAACACAATAGCAAACCTCTGATGGCATTATAAATAAATCTTGCAAACAAGGTTTATAGGCAAACTCACAAAATAGTTATAAAAGATTTCAACCTTATAATTTGGCATATCAGAATTAACAATCATATATGCTTTTCTTTTAAAATTTCTTATACCAACAATTAAACCTGAAACTTTATTGATATTACTTGAACTAAACACTTAAAAACATCTTGTGATGCTGATAATCATGCTGTTTTTTCTAATTATGCACCATAAAATAAAACATCTGTACTTATCATCAATAGTTTTACTTTAAAAATTAATACATTATGGTAGTTACACAATGCTACATGAGATCTGATAATTATTTGATATTTTTAATGTGATTAAAAAAGAATAGGTATGTTTAAAATAGTATTTTCACATTATTATATAGTTGATAAGTAGACTACTATAGATAGATAATGATAGATAGATAGATAGATAGATAGATAGATAGATAGATAGATGATAGCTTTTTTTTTTTTGTACCGGGGATCAAACTCACGACCACGCGCTTGCCAGGCAGGCGCTTATACTGCTGAGCTAAATCCCCGGCCCTACTACTATTTTTAATTCACAAAATAAGAATTTTCATGACTTGCAAAGTAACATCTACTTTCTCCCTGTTACAGAAGAGAAATCAAAGATGGAGATCGCTAGAAAATAAATCACATGAAGATGCAAAATATTTAGATATGGAAAGTAAGATAGGAGAAAAGATGCCACATTATCAAGAAAAGCAAGGGTGAGGTTCTAAGTCAAATTTACATTTCCAGTGTACCTGGAGACCTTTGGATAACTTTTCAGCTTGAGAGCATTGTTTTAATCTTTGATTTAATATTATTATTTGATTTAATTTATTAATTACTTCCAAATACAAGGTGCAGTTGCCCGCTTAGAGCCAATTCTGGTTCCTGCTACGTGTTGTCCGTATGTCACTTTGGGTTAGTTAAACCCCTTCTCTCTGCTGCATCTGCACTTGTTCATCTTCAGCAGGGAGAGAATTGTAAATCCAACCTCATATGAATTATCTGAGTATGAAATGAGTTACTACACACAGCAAATATTCAAATAATTTCTATTATAATTAATTCCATTGGCGATAGCTGTAGGTATTGGGGATACCTAGTTTCCTCAATAATCAAGTAATGATCTAAATAAATATCAAGTTTAAACTGACACAAGTTAGATAACCAAAAGGTACAGAGAATTTTGAGATTTGCCTCTGTAATAATTGGCATCTGGCAGAAGGAAGTATCCACCTCTTCATTCCTCCTCATCCTCTACTCCCCACTTCAGGCCCGGGGATTAAGAATACCGGGTAGATTAGTCACACTTCTGAACCTAGATTGGCTTGTTTATAGAACTTCAGTCTTACTCCTTGTTAATTACAGGAAATTAAATGTGTATTAATAGATTATGTGCATTATAAAACATATGCAAAAAACTCATTTTTAAAGGGTGAGATAAAACCAAATGAAGTTTTTCGTTGTTTTATTTTAATGAATCAAACAAAAGCTGCTTATTTTCACTAACTGTATAAATAGGCACACAACACACCTACATACCACACACACAGGGGTAGGTTTCTATACAAAGCCCAATGGATGTACAGCCTATGCCCCTTGGGTACCCTACACACTTTGGAGATCAGAGCTCTTGCAGGACATTCAAAGGCTCTCCATTTCTCCCGATGAGGAATCATATTGCATTTTATTAGGATAAATTGTATAACTGAAGGCTGAATTGGGAAATATTGGCAGGCAGAGAGTTGGGAGCAAAAACATCAGGGGAAGAAAGAAATTCCAGATAAAGAAAATGAAAGAATTTTAAAATAAAAAGAGTGAATAGTAACCTCAACAGTACAAAAAATATACAGATAATTGAAATTACATGACCTTGATGAGAGCAAACTTATGTAACCTGATGAGGCTCTATAGAGTAATGAAAAAGACAAACATTTCTGAAGAATATGTGTGAACTTTGTTCTGAGTGACTCTTGAATGTAGAAATGCATCTGACTTTTAACAAAGTTTGATTTTGATATTTGTTGTGGTTTTTTTTTTTATTTAACCAATTGCTAATGGCTTCAAATATGAGTTCATTCACATTGTGTCATCCTTGCTAGGCTGGTCAGGACTTTCAGGGTTTCAGCAAGGCATCTTTCAGCGTGGTGGTAAGCACACAGGCCGGGGAAAACAGATTTGCTAAAATTGATGATTTGCCAATCACCACCGTAGCCTGAAACAGTCAGTGGGGCTTAGGGTGACCACAGTCTACCCCCTGACAAAGGGAATTGGGTTCTATTTTTCTTAACTCTCACTTAGAAGTGTTGGCCCAGACTGAAAGAATCTGAGAATATAGTTCTCATCCAAATGTTGTCCTGGCTTTACTGACATTAAAATACAAATCATATACACTAGTGTTTTCACTTGATAAGATGAAATTAAATTTCCCTCCGTGAGGCTGGACCTGCCCCATGGGTGGAGAGTACAGCAGTATCACCTTGCAGTGGTCGGGCTGGATTATCCCTGTGCAAGCAAGCAGTGCTCCAGCTGCCTGACCCAGAACCCGCACTGTGGTCTCTTGCACATCCATCACCACCACCCACCAACACTGGGGCCTTCCACTCACTGTCTTTCAGGCAGATTTGCACGCCAAAACACGTGGTGAAGTCACTCCCTCTCTTACTGGTTACCAAGAACAGTAAGCTGCTTGCCCCCGGATGCCAGTGCCGGCTGTGTCTGAAGTCATTCCAACTTGGCCAGCACACAAGACTGCTGCCCTGTTCCCACAAGGTGAGGCACAGCCATTCGGCTTGGCTCTCCCTGAGGGGCAGTCTTCACGAAAGAAGTAACAATTTAAGTCTCTTCTGCTGCTTTCCTGTTGGTACTCTGTGCAGAATTCGGATTGCACAGGGCGTATAAATGCTCCAGGGTCTATTTTCATTGACCAGGACTTTTCTATAGATACTATTGAGGGAAGGCAAGCCGCACTTCACATCAGATTTTTTTATCTATTTAAATTATCTACCAACATAAAGAAAAGGCTTACAGAACACTCTTTGCTATGTATTTTTAGATGAAAGAGAAATGCCTAAATTGATGTAGTTATTTTATATGAATTTACTAGAATCGAAGTCTTAGCATAGCTTCATTACTATATAGCTGATAAGTTTTTCCAGAAAGAAAGTTGTTTCAATACATATTGTATACCATTAGCATCACCCTTATTTATAGCGGCTGATAGTTACTTTTATTGCCAAAACTATGATTTATTTTATATCTCATTGTCATCAGATCCAGTTTCTAACTCTACCTTTTATTTTTTACATAATTTTTAATCCCAGTATCTCAGAAGGCTAAGACAAGAAGATCTCAAATTCAAGGCCAACCTAGATCACTTAGTAAGACACTGTCTCAAAATAAGAAGGGTAAGGATGTGGCTCAAAGGGAGAGTGCCCCAGTGTTCAGTACCTGGCACCACTAATCATCATCATCATCATCATCTTCTTCATTGTTTAGAAATAATTAGTATAAAATTACTAGCTTAAGTAGTGAATATTTAACAAAATTACAAAGATGATAGCTATACACATCTTGGCATTTTAATGTAGAAAATGATTAGTCCATAAATCTATTATATTTTTAAGTAAACTTTATAAGACTTGATAGATTACAATTATCTTCTATTTTACTAGATAGTTCTAACGTTATGCATTTATGATGCTGGGAAACATTTATATAAATAACACAGATTACAAATATGACAATTATAGCTATGATTAACTTTCAACCATTTTTTCCAGTTTCATAGAAAATGCATTGACAATTGGTTGTTCTACAAGTGCAATTCTTGCCCCATTGATGGACTGGTCATTTGTAACCCCCAAAGCACAGCAATGAATGGACCAGCACATAAGCCAGCTTCAAACGTGGATATTGCTCTTCTGCCAAAGCAGGAAGAACCAAACCTTCTTATTCCTGGCACTAGATTAACTTTAGAACAAAACAGAACTGGAATTTTACCAAGCATTCCTCAGAGAAATTCTGAAAAACTGAATGCACTTCCCAGTCCAACAAATAACTATCAGGATATAACTATAGATGATCTGTGCTCTGTCAAATTAGATGATTCCAATTCAAGAAAATTACTCTATGAATATAAAATTAACCAACATTTCCCCAGGTATCTTCAGGATTTGCCCACTGGATCACTTGGGAAAATACCACCTCAGACAATTCTCCCTTCCATTGCTCGTAAGAATATTAGCTGTCACACTGACATGGAAAGCCCTTGTGGTCCAAAAGGCCCCAGTGGGCTGAGTGAAAAGGTGACCAAAGGCTTTCAACACATGAACCATAACCGGAAGAGGACTCGCATTACTAAACAGAGAGAAGACAACCGATCAAACATTTTATTTACAGAGGGCTTAAATCTTATTGTTAATGGGACTATGAATAATCTTAGTGTGTCTAAAAGGTGTAATAATTATAAGGGGAAACTTAGACAAAAATGTAGTCATCTATCAAGGCAACCTCTGTGTTATTCTTCAAATACAAAAAGTACTGTACTATCTTTAATAATGGAAGGGGTTCAATTGTGAAAAGTATTTTTGATAGCTGTCAAAGTATTTGGCTATTGAGTATAAAAATATTTTATTTTTAGAACATAAAAGACATATGCTCTTGATAAATGCAGATGCAATTCTCTGTCGTTATTTTGCCTACTTGCCTATAAATAACTACTACACGTAAAGTTACCTCATTGCTTATAAGACAAAATAGCTTGTTAGAGCTTCCACAGTCTATTTTACATTGACTAATTTTTAAAAAGATATAGATTTCCCCTGTTTCCACTCAATGCTTTCAAATATTTCACTTAATAATATATAATATAGAGCTGAGCATGGTGGCTTACACCTCTAATTCCACCATTTGAGAGGCTAAAGCAGGAGGATCACTGTGAGTTCTAGGCCAGCCTGAACTACATAGGGAGAGCCTATCTCAAAAGAAAAAAAAAAAAAATATATATATATATATATATATATGTGTGTGTGTGTGTGTGTGTGTGTGTGTATATGTACATATATTACATTATACAGGGGTTATTTCCAGATATGTGCATAGTTTTGTTTTTTTCTGACACAAAGAACTACAATAGCCTATAGAAAAATCCAGGTAGGGATTTTCTTTTATTTCCTTAAAAGGAATTTTCTCACACATGAAATGAAAACAAAACACAATGCCATAAACTTTGACACACTCATAATGGTTTTACCATTTTGTTTTTAAGAAATTTTATTTTATAAGTCCTACCAAATTTCTTGAAACAATTACTAGTAGAGGACTTGTGGTTTCTTTTCTTTTGGGGTTATTGTCATTGTTGTTGTTGTTGTTTGTTTATTTTTGTACCAGGGATTGAACTCACAACCTTCCCCTGGCCAGGCAGGTTCTTACACAATTGAGCTAAATCCTCAGCCAAGATCTGTTTTTTATAATGTTTCCAAAGTAACCATTACTACAAAATGTTTAAAAACTGTAACCATTAGATTCTTGTTTCTTTTTAAACTTTGTGGCACAGTAGCATTTCAAATATTAGTATTTTTTATATTTTATTTTTAATTTTATTTAAAGAGAGGGGGGAAAAGCAAAACAGAAAAAAAGGTAGAAACAATACAGAATTTCAAAAAAGTAAACAGTAAGAAATCACTAGTTGATACATTACATATTGTCTTCTTGGATATAGTTGTTTAAGTTACAAAAGTAAAGTATATAAAGCGGACATTCAAACAGTGAGGCTGCAAACAGTTCTGTTCACCAATCCAACAAAAACTTAGCAACATGGTTATCAATCCTACACACTTAAACATACATGCAGTTATATCCTTTAGAGCACTTTCTTTTCCTTCTTTTTCTTTTTAAGTCCATTATCTGTTTAGTTATGTTTCAGGTTGCTCAGTACCTTACTGATCTGTTTTGTTGTTGTTATTTACTTTTTAAAATTTTTTTATTTTTTAATTTTATTTTATTTATTTTATTTTGAAGGTAGTAAATACAGCAAAACAAGACAGGACAAAGCCAATTGAGGCAGTGCAGTAAAATTGGTACAGAACCTCACAGTAGGTTACCAGGATACCAGCAATAGGTACAGTACTTTATATGGTTTTCTTCACAATAGTTTTTCGAATCAGGTAGAGTAATATCGAAGGAATTATAAAAACAGAATATTGACTAGAGCAATACCATTAATCAGAACAGAGAAAAACAGAGATAAAAATATTTGCCTTCAAAGAGATGGCAGAAGAAAATCCCCCTTATTTGTTATATTGCATATTGTCAAACTCACAAGAGATGCTCAGATCTCTGGCTCCCACTTGCTATCGGGGGTGGGGGTGGGGGGTGGATGTTTGATTCTTAGCCAGGCACTGGTAGGCTCACATCCGCCCACTAGAGTGGTGAGCTGGCTGCCTGTTTTCCCAGTGCCCCAAGTTCCAACATTATCTCAGGAAATGTTGATACGGTTCTCACCCTGGGACGGCCGCAGCTTGGGAGGCCACAGCCGCCCACCAGAGCGGCGAGCTGGCTGCCTCTCAAATATTATTTTTAAACGTTGATATGATTAATTTTTATTATTTTTAACAAAGATAAAAATTTTATATGCATTATTTTTCTTGCCATGGTGGTAATGGGAGACATAGTTCTGTGAAACAAATTTTGAAGACATCAAAATTCCTTGCAAAAGCATTTGAATTTAAGTGGATTAATTAAATTGATGTAAATTACCAGCTGAAAGTAACTATATCTATGTAGTTCAGAAGTAGTAACTGACAGTTAATTAGAACATGAACTGTGTTTTAAAATTGAATGGAACTCTGGCTTATTTCTGATGTACAAGTGGAAGACAGATATATTTGTCAGCAATCCAGGATTTTATCAGCCTAATTATTCTGAAAAGTAACAATTTTTAAACTAACCAAATGTTATTTTAATAAGTATGGCAGCCTTCTTTTTAGAATCACTCTGCAAAATGGATTTTAAAATGTTTCATAGAGCACAACTATGAAAGAGCTATAAAAGATTAATAATGGGGATGATAGCCAAGAAAAACAAGGTGGTGAAATTTATTTTATAAGAAAGATACAATATACAGTTAGGGCTCCATTGTTACATTATTCAACTTTCAACTTTGTTAGTGATGATTCTTCAGTTATTTTATGATTTCAGTAATATATATGTTTTAGTCAGGGGTTGTGAGGAGAACAATTAGAATCAGGACACAGAATTTATAATATTATTTTATGATGGTCACCCAGAGTTAAACACCAGAAAGTGCAGAAAATCTGTCCACAGATTTCCTAAAGACCCAGAATATTCAGCCAAGGGCCTGGATCCCACAGCAATGTCCTGCATGAGTCCAGATAAAGACCTAGAGGCCATGACAATGCCTCCCATGAGTCCAACTAGAGGTCTATAGCCCATGAGAAGACCTCACACCAGTCTCTTTTATGGATCTGTGCTGGGAAGCCCCAAAGGTCAGGGGTGGAAGCTAGGAATCTACACCAGCAGGGTGAAGGAGCTGCGCTAGTAGGTTGAGGGTTCTACACTGGAGCCAAGAAGTCATGCTCAAAATAAGAACCAGGGCTGCTCTGAAAATTACCACAGCCATCCTCAGTGACACGGAGATGCCAAGCTTCTCCGACAATAAGAACAGTAGAGTACATGCCAGAAAGCCAGCACGACAAGCTTTTCTTGGAGATTAATCAGCACACATCTTCCCCCTCTAGAGCCAGGAAGCAATGCTCAATATAAGGACCAGAGCTCCCCCAAAGTGAACCACAGCCACTCTCACCAACAAGGTCCCGAGCTCCTCCGATGACAATGGCTGAACTCACACTTGGGAAGCCAGTCATGATGAGCTCCTCCAGGAGAACCAACAGCTCAAACAACAACACTTAGAGAAACCCACAATACGCCAGTCTTCTTCTCCATGTCTCTATTTTTGCTGGCACCTTTCCTCAGGTGGGCCATCTACACTCAGCACCATGCTGATTTAATTCAGCAGGTGTTATGTTGACCATCGGTTATTAATCCATAACACATGATATAAAATATACTATGTAAAAATAAAGTGTTAGAAGAGGAGAGTAGAAATTATGAGCAAGCTTCGCCTTAGGTGAATGAGTGTCTTCCCATTTGTGAGGAAGAAGAAATGGCCTGAGATTAACCTCATACAGACTCACTGGCAGTAGCAAAGGACCTCAGCTCACCAGGGCTAGAAGTAGAAAGAAGGCAGAAGGTGGTCTGGGTTGCAGGCATGTGGATGTCTAGCAGAGCACACTGCCAAAAGTTTTTGTTTAAGGTAGAGGGCAGTTGCTGTCCATTTCTGGTTTGCTCACACATCCACAGCTGACCCAACCAGATCCAAATCGAGGTGTCTCATCTCGACATGGATGTGGGCCAGTGGCTGCTGGCTTGGGGGACGGAGCTCTTGCTCAAGCAGTGTAACTCTCAGCCTCAAGCCCCTGGGCTGTGCCAGCTCTGCAGTGAGATGGGGGGCTGTGGAGCCCCGCCAACTGGGCTGCTTCCCTTCCTCTGCTGCTTATCACAGTAATTCCACTCCCCTGGATTGTGACAGTTAAATGTCACCAGCTGGCTTTAATTGGGACTCCATGCCATCATCCTTGTTGCTGCCAGTGAGCTTTGCACTGAGAGACTCCCTGTCAGCCTTCGGTTACTCAGCTGCATGTGTAGCATCACACACCCCACACCTGCACGTTGCTTATGACCCTGCTAGACAGATTTTATAGGCCACCATAGTACATAAGTATCCGACCAGACTCGGTCCTACAAAGCATAACCCAGTGTGCCAATCAATTCTCGGGGGGAGGTTAAAATCCACCTGCCATTCACTGTAGCACTCAGGTCTTTTGACTTCACTTGGCATTGGGCATCCTTTCTGTCATGTTTCTAGGAATTGTCTTATCAGGACTGTGCACCATCACCTGGAGTCCGTGTCTGTACCTAGTTTTTAAATGCTGTGTCACATGAATACTCTCAGTGAAGATGCTCTCCTTTGCCCAACATTATGCTCTGAGGTAGTCGCGTGACTGTTCTCAGAGCTCAGACCCTCGGGCTCTCTTTCAGTGCCCACCAATGCACGGTGGCATCTTCTTCATGCTGTTAAGGCACTGTCATAACCAGCACCTCCCTGGCTGGGCTGTGGATAAGCTTTTACTCTATGTTTGTTGACCATAACAAGAAGTAAGGCCAAATCCTCAAAGTGAGTGCATGACATTCCATGAGGAAGAGACTCAGTGTTCCTTCAAGCGAAGAGGATGGTCAGTGTTTGCAGTAATCGGAAGATTCTGGAGCTCAGAATTTTGGGGGGCATTCACCCAGATGTTCTCTTTCCAAATGGCCAGTTCCTTTCTTGTTTTCCAACAGGCTTTTATCTTGGCATAACCTGCCTGTGTTGACTGAGCACTTCCCTTATCGGGAGTTCTGTCAAATCCCGGGGCTTGGGTTTACAAGAGTGTTTCTATAAGCTCTCAGGAAAGTTAGTTATTTTCCGACTTAGTGCTTTCATTACTAACAAATTTGCATTATCTTCTTTCTAGGTCAGCCATGGGTTTAATGGTAGCCATCCATTCTTCTTGCCATTATGGTTACTCTTTGCCCAGTTTTTCTCAAAAATCTGTTATTTCACAACAAATAACTCATACTTCCCTTGAGGCATTGCCTTCATGGTCAGCCAAAGGAGTTTCAATATTAGAGATCCCCTTATGGCCAGAGATGTCTGTGTGACACTTACCAGACATGGGACCCTCACTGCAGCCATGTTGAAAGTAATCCGGGTCCAAACCCCCAAGGCATTCATCGCTTCCTCTCATAAGCAACTGGCATAAGCAGTTTCTTCCACATTTATTGCTTAAATAGAAGCTGGTTTTCAGGCTCTGTTTTAAGCATAAATGTCTTTCGAACTTTGGTATTTTGCTCATCTTCAACTTTTTCCCTTCTCTGGAGAAAACAAACAAGATTTGGTAGAAGGAGAAATAGAATTCTCAAGGCTTGGTCATATCCCTACTGCAGGCAATTATTGGACATAGGTCACTGCAGAAAGGGGAAGCACTTGGGATCAGAATTGCTCAGCAACTGAGCAGAAAAAGAAGGCACTCCCACTGCAGCACTGCTCTCACTGAAAGCACCTCCCATCTCAACCTCGGAGACACAGGGCCTCCCTGGATACCATATTGGTCGTGCAGCTCCAACCACGCTACCTAGAGGTGGAGAACCTTCGACATATCAAGGGAATATTCAGGAGAGACTTGCTAAGGTGGAGAGCTATCACTTGTGCTCACTAACATCACTAACTGAGCTTTCTAACCCCTTTGGAGTTAGGCAGAGTCTTGAGACCAGCTCTGTCCAATGACATGTGGGACAAAATGAAGATGGCTACTTCCAGCCAGAGACAGTGACAAGCTCCAGCACATTCTGGTCTCTCTTTACAGCCCAATTAACAGGGGAGCCACAGATTGCAGGCAGTGCAGCAGAAAAGTGATGGTGCTGTTGAGAAGCATCCTTGGGGTAGGCAGTTAAACATGAGGTGAAGTGAGATTGGAAACTAGGGTGAATGTTTAAATTTTAGAAACATTACAGTGAAAGACAAGTGCCATTCATCCTCCTTAAAACACTCCACCTCCCTCCAAGTGCACTTAACCTGTCATCCTCGTCACTTTCTGGAGCACTTCAGGAATCTCCTTTTGTGAGTGTCTTTGGTTTGTGCTGCTGCAGCTGTTCCAATGTCTGAGTCCATTCAAAGCCTTTGCCTTTCATGGTTATTCTGACTCTGTGGGAGGTCAGAAGGCACACGGTGGGCTGGGGATTTAGCTCAGTGGCATAAGTGACTGCCTTGCAAGCACACGGTCGTGAGTTCGATCCCTGGTACCGACAAAAAAAAAAAAAAGTCACACGGCATCAGATCCACTGAATAAGGTGGATCAGGACACCTTGTCGTGTTTTTGCCCACCTGCGTTTCCATTGGATGGCACTCAGCAACATTCACTGGACTTTATTTTTAACACTTCATAAACACACTCATGAAAGAGGATTTTCAGAACTGCTTCAGAAAGTGACCAGGATGATGGGATAACTGTTTTCAAACCCCAGGGGAGTGTTCTGAGGGGAATTAATGACAATGTGCTTTTTAAAGTAATAGATTTCTTTTCATCTAACCATTGACCATATAGTTCAGTCATCCCTAAGTTTAGAGTTGAGAATGGAGGTTCAAGGTGTAAGTATAAGTCAGGGATCACAAGCATGTAGATAAAAGTTGTACAAATAGGTTAACCAAAGAGTGAATACTGAATAAACAGGTCTTTGGACAAATCTCTCAAGAACTACATTTAAAACTCAGGAGTGTGTGCTCACAAAGAGGCTGAGAAAGAGTAAAAAGCGTTCCAGTTTGGAACTGAAGAGTGCCATTTTACCTGAATACTAGGGTGGCATGAGTGATTCTAGAACAGTTAAGTGAACTGATGCAAGTGAAAGCCAGGTTGGGTTAAAGAAAAAAATGGAGGTGAAAACTTTGAAATGGGCTGTGTATGTAACTCCAGATGGGAGATTATGACTGAAAGGAGACTAAAAAAATTAGAAGGTGAGATATTTATTATTTTTAAAGCTATGACTTGCCCTTGTTTCAGTGTAATTGATGATACCTCTGTGTGTGATAAGATGTGGTGACCGTCCCGTTGCAGGAAAAGTTCTATAGCACAAGCAAGGGATTCCTCTCTGCTGTCTTGATTTAACACAGGGGCCCATCTGATTCAGTGTATGAGCTGAAAGAGGTTTTGGAGATCATCATATCTTTCTGGGGAAAATGAGGATTAATGTGTTTGAAATCTCCCTCTAGGTCACAGCAAGTTAAGCAAAACAAGAAGAAAAAGCACATGTGTTTGCCCTTACTGTGACACCCTAAGGATTCTCTGCCAACTGACTTATTTATTTTAATGCAACACACATAGATATCAATAAAGAAAATATTTAAAGAATCACTTCTTATTTCTATGAAAAATAGAACAAAATTTCACAACAAAATCATTAAAGAATAATTGAGGGAGTATTATCCCATTTTAAGCTAATCTCTTTTTCAAGAATTTTGCCAGAGAAGATTTTTTGGTGCTCATGAAGGCAAAACATTTTTCTTAACAATGGAGCACTGTTGATCTATCTTTTTAGTCAATATTAGACTGAGCAAATATCTTCACAACTATTCTCATGATCAATTACCAAGCCTATAATGTGTGTTACTCATACATATGGTAATAAATATTTTATTCAAAGAAGCCACTATAATGAAATATTCAGAAGTACGTATTTGTGAGAGGAGCCCCGAAAGCAGTGAGAGGGTTAGAAACTAAGGGAGCTGCTTTTTTTCCAGGTGATAACTGCTGTGAAACAAGTTCTACTCTTAATGTGTTACTTGCCATTTTCTTTAAGGTTAAATGTCATCATAAGTGGGTAATTTTTCAAAGTGAAGGGAGCATTTTTCGAGCTACACATAGTATTGATTCCTAGAAAAGTCAGTTTGGCCTACACAGCCTTACAATTTGGCTTACACAGCCTCGGAGAGCTTGCTATGGCAACAGAAACACCAAAAGGACATCCAGGATTTGGAGGCAGATTTATTTTTTGTCAACAGGCACTGATTGGGCACATTCACAAAATATCAGGCCCTAATCCTTGGTATTGTGGGGCTTATATGGGGTAAGCAAGCAAGAAGTATAAAAGCAGTTATTGATTAGTTCTTATAAAATGCATCACAGTGACCAGCCATTTCTAAGAGACAGAAGTAACAGGAACCGTTACCTGGGCAACTAACAGATTGGTTGGTGGGGGCATGTTCTGATACAAGCTCAGTGACTGAAAAATTTATTTCGCTTTGGAAACAAATTTTCTAGTTTGTGTTGGAACATAGTTGCAGTGTGTTTGCTTCCTCAAACTTTTGAAGCCCTGAGAGAATGAAGAAGAAACAGCGTGAACCTCAGAAACAACTTAGATAGTAGTGATATGCTGGTGTGGTGTGTTCTTACTGAGCAAAGCAGCAAGGAAAATTTAAATACTCTTAAGTCACTGATTCCATTTGCAAACTGCTAAGAATACACAAGACACATGTTTTTGTGATATTTCAGTCATACTTGAACAAGACCAATCAAGGTACAATGACAAAAATGACTTCCTTTCTCTGAGTTATAACTGATTTACAACTCTAGGACCAACACCCAAGCTAGAAATAAAGGAGATTCCCTTTACACTTGATAAAACCATCAAACTGCAATAATTGTCCAATGTCTCAAATACTCATGTCACAGATTCTGCAAATAAAAATTTGATTCTTCTGAGTTTTATTTTCTCATTAGAGATGACAAAGTAGATGATTTAATTCTACAGTTTCGTTGTAAAAGAAAAAAGAAGTAAAAATATAATGATTATGGCTCTCAAAAGTAAAATTTCATGGAATCAGTTACTTTAGAGAAAATGCAAATTATTAAAACATTTTGATCTAGATTGTTTTAATAAATTTTATAGTATAAATTATGTAATCTTAAAGAAACTGTTATAAACCTTAAACTAATGAATCCATTATAAGTAGATTTTGAAAATATGACACCAGTACTAATGTTTACTCTTCTTTATAAGAAAATTCCTTTTTTAAAAACCCAATTTAAAAAAATCCAGGTTTCTGACTTTGCTATAAATTGTAGGGTGCTGGGCCAGGGAATATCTCTTAATGTGGCACAGCACCTTCTTGGAAAGCAAAAAGTTCTGAGTCCAATTCTTGGTACAAATAAATGAATAAATTGTAGAATGCTAAGGAATTTTGTGGCACAAATAAGAGAAGTACATGATAGAAATAATTTCAATTAATACTTAACTTAAATTTCAGGTAATATTTTTAACTTCCAGTTGATTCTTTGCACAATAGGGGGCTTTACTATATATTATTTTTAATTATAAAAAGTTCACCCAAATGCCTTCTAATTAATTTTATGCAATGATTAACATGTTTGAAAATTAAATCCAAAATCCAAAATATCTATATGTATTCATTTGTTGTCCAAATGCCTTTATTACTTTATAAGAAATATAAAAATTACAATACCTTATAAACTAGAAATCAAAGGGTCTAACACTTTATGTTTTGTACCAGATATCAAACTCAGGACTTTGGCTGGCCAGGTAGGCATTCACACTGCTCAGCTATATCTCCAGCCCAAGGATCTAACACTTTAATAAAAGAGTATATAACTTTAAAAAAATGACTGGAGAAAGATGATGATGAATACATCTCTTATTGTACTGTGTATGAATTCAGCTATAGAATTTCTAATAGGTTTTCACATGGAGCACATATGTATTAGACAAGATCTTTAACCAAAGAGACCTTTCCAAAGGTTCTTTTAATTGCAAAATGGATTGTTAGAATATTTTATTTTAATTTTACAAAAATTTTATTGTGCTTAGAACTCATAAATTTCCAGAGTCTTAATAGTTTATTTCTACAATATTCCACTGAAGATATATCCTTTTTTTCACTTAGAAAAGCACTCAAATCATAAGGGTAATTTTTTTCTAAAATAATTCATATTCCATGTATTACTTTGAGGTTCCATGCCTCTGACATGTAGAACTCACAAGCCTGTGTGTGTGTCTGTGTGGATCAGTGTGTGTGTGTGTGTGTGTGTGTGTGTGTGTGTGTGTATCTAGCTTCATCTGTCTTGTGACAAAGGCAAGAAGAGTTCCTTTCTGCAAAGGAGGAGTTGTGTTGCCCTGTAATATCCCACACTGTTTCTAACAGATGAGGTATTTTTCTGTGGAGCTGCATTTGTATAGAGCCAGAAAGAAACTCTTATTAAACTTTTAAAATTTCTGAAGGTTTCTTTTATTATTTTGTGATTATTCAATCATATTATTTGTAGAAATTAATGTTTTGCACTATGACTTTCCATACAGAAACACACACACACACACACACACACAATTTTGACTGTTGCAAATAATGCTCCAAAGAACATGGGAGAGCACATACTACTTTGAAACCACGATTTAATTTTCTCTTCTTTTAGGTTTTATTCCCAAATATGTAATTGTTGGGTCTTATGGTAGTTCTAGTTTCAATTTTATAGGGAATATTTACTGTTTTTCATAAAAGCTATACTAATATCCATTCCCAAAAATGGTGTACAAGGGTTCCCTCATCTCTACACCCTCTCCCACACATACTATTCTTCATCTTTGTAGCAATAGATAGTCTAACAGGTGGGAGGTAATATCTCATTGTAGTTGAAAATTGCATTTTCCTAATGATTAGAAATGTTGAACATTTTTACATATGTCTGTTGGCCACTTGTATGTCTTTTAAGAAATATCTATTCAGTTCCTATGCTTATTTTTTAATGTAGGTTATTAATTTACTAATGATTTCTTTGTGTCTCTTATTGTTTAGTAATTAACCTTTGGTTCAATGTATGGTTTGCAAATATTTCATGCCCTCCACAAGCCTTTCTTTATGCTATTGGTGATTGCCTTGGTTGTATGGAAGCTTTTTTATTTGCTGGGATCTTATTTGTCAATTTTTGCTTCTGTTGTCTGCTTTTAGTCACTATAAAACATCATTACCCAAACCACAATCATGAAGCTCTTCCCCTGTATTCTCGCAGTAGTTTTATGTTTTCACATCTTATGTTTAAATTTTTACTCTATTTTGAGTTGAGCTTTATAACTGGTTTAAGGTTAAAGGCTGATTTCAATTTTCTGAATGTAGAGATGCAGTTGTCCTAACACCATTCATTGGAGAACTGTCATTTTTTCACTGTGTTGTATGCTTTTGTCAAAAATCAGTTGATTATAAATGCTTGAGTTTATTTCAGGGCTCTCCACCCTGTTTTGTTGGTTCTTTTGTCTGTTTCTATGCCAACATCATGTTCTCTTATTACTATACTTTTGCAGAACATTCTGAGATCAGGTAGTATAATGAATCCAATTGTGTTCCTTTTGCTGCAAATCATTTTGGATATTCAGGGTCAATTTTATTACAACATTATTTTAGAATTTTCTTTTATTGAGGTTAAAAAAGGTCACTGGAGTTTTGATAGGGATTACACCACATTTGTACACAGATTGTGAACAGAATGGATATTCTAGCAATATCCGTACTTCTAACCCATTAACATCTTTCCATTTATTTGTATCTTAATTTCATTATCTTATATATCTTCCAGAAGTCTTTTACCTTTGGTTAACTTTATTCTACATATTCTTTTCTCTTGTAGATACTGTGTGATTAACTTCTTTACTTCTTTTTCAGAGCTCATTGTTAGTATACGAAAGGCAAATGATTGTTCTGTGTTGATAATAAATCCCCCAACTTCATTGAAATTTTTTTTTGATCATCCTTAGAGTCTTCTATATATGAGATCATGTCACCTATTCCATTTGGTATAATATTGGTTAGTGGCTTATTAAAAATGACCTTCAATATGTTAAGGTACATTCCTTCTGTACTTAATTTTCAGCATTTTTTATCCTTACACAATGCTGAATTTTATCAAATTCTTTTTCTAAATTTATGAAGATGATCATGTGATTTTGTCTTGCATTCCCTTGGTGTGGTGAATCATGAATATTGATTTGTTTATATAATATACTGCTGATTTGCTTGCTAGTATTTTTAGTTTTTGCATCTATGGTCATTGAGAGTACTGGTCTGTATTTCTGAAGTTTCTTTTCTTGTGGTGTCTTTATTTAGTTTGGATATCAGAATAATGCTCCTAGGATGCATTTGAAAGAATGATATCCTTGTCCAGTTTTTGAAATAACTCAGTGAAGCTTTAGTATGAGTTAATCTTTAAACATTCAGTAGAACTCAGCTGTGAAGCCATCTGCTCACAGGCTTTTCTTGATGAGAAGCTTTTTATTACTGACTCAACCTCATTATTTCTTATTTGTGCACTCAGATTTCTCTCCATGACTTGATCTTCATAGGTGTATGTGTTCAGGAAATTCGTCCATTTCCGGTAGGTATCAAATTTTTGGCATACGGTTTTTTATAATAATCTTATGATCATTAATATTTCTAATGTCTTTGTTCCCATCTCTGGTTTTATTGAATCTTTTAATTTTATTAGTGAGTCTAGTGAAGAGAATGTGTACATGGTTACCTTTTTCAAGAATCTGCTCTTTGTGTCATTGGAGTTTTTTGTATTGTGTATTATTCTTCATTTATTTCTGATCTGATTTTTACTATTTCTTTCCATTAATTTCAGGATTTCTTTGTCCTTTTTTATTTTATGGAAAAAATAAAACAGATTTTCATAACAATAATAGGAGAGTGACAATAATTAATACATTGCATATAGTTCTGTTCAAAGTAGTTATTCAGAGTTCAAGGTATGGGTGTAAAAAATCTCCAAATCATATTAGCACAAATTTCTCTTTTCAATAAACTCAAGAGAAATTAATTCTATAACTATCTTATATTTCTTTTGCCTTTTCCCTTCCTTCCCTTCCCCTTTCCCTCACCCTACTTCCTCTTTCCTTTTGAGCAATTTCTTCCCATTTCACAGTATCTATTGTATATTTTGGTCCTTATTTATTCTTTCAGTTTCTCATACAAGGGACACAGTATGATATTTGCACATGTGAGTGTAAGAGGAATTTTCTCTTATTAAAAGTGCATGGTCTATGCTGCTCATCTCCTCCCAATATTCCAGGAATTGAGCTGTTACAGTTTAAAGCTGCCTAAGTTAGATAAGGACAAGGATAGAGCTGACTAGAAATCTGGGTTGTGAGATAAAAACAGCCCCCTCTCATGACTAAGGAATTTACAGAATGTACCTTTCCTGAGCATCTGCTGCCCATATTAGGAAGCGCCCTCCACCGCCCAACTCTAGACCTCCCTAAGGTTGTCTCCTCCAATGAATGTAAAAAGCCATTTAAACTAACCAATGCCATCTGCTTCTGTGACCACGCTTGCAAAGACCCCTCCTCCCTTTGTTCTATAGCTTATAAGCCCTGCTCCGGCTCAACTCGGGGCTCTCTGTTCCTGCGTGTTCAGTGAGCCCCACGCATGCTTGGACAATAAAGACCCCTTGCCCATTGCATGAGAAGGTGTCTGTTGGTGGCTTCCTACACGCGGCGGGCATCTCGACCCTCACATTTGGAGGTCCCACCGAGATTGGGATTGCCCCCTGCATCGGAAGACTTCAACAGCCACCTCTCGGGGTAAGTATGGCCATTTCTGTCTCTCTTTCTGTCTCTCTTTGTCTTACTTTCACTTTGCGATCGCCTAGTTTTGTTGTGAATGGCACCAAGATGCGTGAGCTCTTGGTCCAAGTGACTTGTCTCCGGGCTTCTGAGTTACAAGTCACTTCCCTGGGGGACGCCCTGGGGATCATAGGCTCTCTGAGTCTATTTTGTGGTGGAGTCACCATTAGTTGTTCCTCAGATTCCGTTTACTTCCTCCTTTGGGGAAGTTTTGCACAATGGCATTTGTCTGTTGTCTTGGTCTTAGTGTTCCTCTGTCTTTGTTTGTTCGGCGCCACTAACCTTATTTTGTTCCACAGCACCCACCATGGGACAAACAACATCTCTCTCTCTCTCTCTCTCTCTCTCTCTCTCTCTCTCTCTCTAGATCATTAGTCAGAAATACAAGAGAGGGCTCATAATCTTTCTTTACTTGTCAAAAAGGGTAAATGGCAGACGTTCTGCTCGTCAGAGTGGCCTACATTTCAGGTGGGACGGCTGGCAGAGGGGACTTTCCACCTCCCCCTTATCCAGGCGGTTAAGACTATAGTCTTCCATCCTAGGGGACAGGGACATCCTGACCAACAACCTTACATTATGATATGGCAAGACTTATGTGAAGATCCCCCAAAATGGGTAAGGCCCTTTTTAACTCCGGCTCTACCGGAGCCTGCCACTCTCTTACCCATAAAAGCTCAACCTGCTCGATCCCCAATCCCCAATCTCTACCCCTCTCTCCCTCCTCCAGTTCTGCCCAAGTCGCAGTCTGACTTAATCCTATTGGACTCCGAGGCACCTCCTCCTCCTTACCCCCCTCTACCCTCTGCTCCAACCGGGGTGACACCGTCCAGGGGCGGGGACGGGGCGGCGTGGGGCCAGGATGGAGAGAGGGCGGGGAGGACCCCACCCCAACCCCGCAAACACCAACAACACGCGCGTGCACCTGGTGAACCCCTCTTCACCCTTTACTCCTGAGCTGACTCCGCAGGGCCCCCTAGTTGATGCTGCAGACTATGGGCCAGCCCAAGGAACCCAAAGTCGGTGAGCCCTGGGCCCTCAAGACGGAGTGGCAATCACACTCCCCCTCAGGCCGCATGGACCCATGCTGGATGATGGGAATGGGGGAGAAATGCCAGCACTCCAATACTGGCCCTTTTCCTCCTCCGACTTATATAATTGGAAAAATAATAACCCTCCTTTTTCTGAGGACCCTTCTAGGTTAACCGGGTTGGTGGAGTCTCTCATGTTCTCTCACCAGCCTACCTGGGACGACTGTCAACAGTTGCTGGGGACCTTGTTCACCACTGAAGAAAAGGATCAAATCCTCATAGAGGCCAGAAAACTCGTGCCGGGACAGGATGGGAGACCTACCCAGCTCCCAAATATCATTGATGACTTTTTCCCATTGCGCCGCCCTGATTGGGATCCCAATACTCCAGAAGGTAGGGAGCATCTGTCCATCTATCGCCAGACTCTAGTGGCGGGTCTCCGAGTGGCTGCAAGGTGGCCTACAAATTTGGCTAAGGTAAGGGAGATCCTTCAAGGGCCTACCAAATCACCCTCGATATTCTTAGAGAGACTAATGGAAGCTTACCGTAGGTACACTCCCTTTGACCCTCAAGATGAGGGACAATGGGCATCTGTTGCTATGGCCTTTATAGGTCAGTCAGCTTCAGACATTAGACATAAGCTCCAATGACTAGACAGGTTACAAGACTTGACTTTAGGAGATTTGGTAGAAGAGGCTGATAAAGTATATTACAAGAGAGAGACAGAGGAGGAGGAGAAACAGAGAAAGGAAAAAGAGAGAGAGGAGAAAGAACTAACCAGAGATAGAAAGAGGAATAAGGAATTGACAAAAATCTTGGCCACAGTAGTAAAGGGAGTTCAGGGAAATATAGATGAGGATAAGCCATGCCGCCCTCCTCTTGACCCCAACCAATGTGCATATTGCAAGGAGTTGGGACACCTCATCAAAGATTGCCTCAAGTTTAAAGGAAAAAACGAAAAAGACAAAAGGAACAGGCCTTAGAGGCTCAACAATGCCAACCTAATGTGCTGGCCTTGGAAGGAAAAGACTAGAGGGGACGGGGCTTGGATCCCCTCCCCGAGCTCAGGGTAACTTTTAACATGGAGGGGACCCCAATCGACTTTGAAGTAGATATGGGAGCTGTCTTTTCTGCTCTCCAAGCCCCATTGGGACCTCTCTCATCCAAGAGGTCCTTGGTTCAAGGGGCTAATGGGAGCAAATACGGGGCATGGACCACTAAGAGGACTATGGACCTAGGTAAAGGTAAAGTCCAACATTCCTTCTTAGTAATACCGGAGTGCCCAGCTCCCCTTATGGGGAGAGATCTTCTAACTAAACTAAGAGCTAGAATAACCTTCAAGCCTCAAGGGCCCCAAGTGACTTTCCTCAACCCCCTGGTGAGCCAACCTATGGTGACTATGCTGGCTTTGGCAACAGATGATGAATACCAACTTTATAGTCAGCCCACGGCCCAGGCTATACCCCAGAACTGGTTGACAGAATTCCCTGACTCGTGGGCTGAAACAGCTGGACTAGGACTAGCCACGTTACAGCCCCCTGTGGTAATATCCTTAAAGGCATCTGCCTCACCAGTCCGCATCAAACAATATTATATAAGCAAGGAGGCTCATCAGGGGATAAAGAAACACATACAAAAGTTCCTCGATTTGGGGGTATTAGTACCATGCCAATCAGCTTGGAATACCCCCTTGCTACCGGTCAAAAAGCCAGAAACAGGAGACTACAGACCAGTACAAGACTTACGAGACATAAATAACAGGGTAGAGTGCCGGAGTCCAGCTGCGGCAGGGCTCAGGGGTCCCAAAGGTGGTCAGGGAGTCGGTGAGTGAGAGACAGAAGACACTGCACACCTGTCTGTGAGTGAATCTGAATCTCCTTTATTTTTAGAAGCTGGAGTATATATTTGCTAACTTTTGGCAGTAACTTAAACCCCAAGCAGGAAGCGTCCTAGGCTTAGGGCCAGGCAGGGATAATCTTAAACAATATGTGTTAATTAACTTTTTTCACCTTTGTAACACTTTACTCTTGTTACTTAATTAGCTTGGGAAATGTAAACCGACGCACCTGGATGCCCACAGGAGGGAGAGATGGAGCGGCAGCTGTGAAGCTATCATGCTGCTCCCTACATTTTTTCCCTTATCACTTATGGGAGTATGGCAGGCCCTGTGAGGATAGCGACTGTCTTGGGTCAAGGACTCTTCATATGAATCCAACCAGGCCTTACCCGTCATGGGCGGGCAGGACAGCAATTGGTCCTGTGCCTGTCTTAGGCGCCGGTGGCATAACATATGTGTCCTAGTTGCCCATCTCTGGCTGCCTGTAGGACAGTGCCTGTCTTAGGTCAAGGACTCTTCATATGAACCCAACCAGACCTTACCCGTCATGGGCCTGCAGGACAGCAATTGGTCCTGTGCCTGTCTTAGGCGGCCAGTGGCATAACATATGTGTCCTAGTTGCCTGTCTCTGGCTGCCTGTCCAGTGTCTCAGGGCAGTTGTCTCACAGGAATTTTGTAAATCCTCCCCCATGAGCTCTTTCATTTAAAGCTTTTGTATAAATTCTCTCATACTACTCACAGAAGGTAAAATTTCACAATTAGTTTTCACAAAGGGGTTATCTAGAGGGTTTCTAGTAACTCCTCTGGAGTTTCTATTTTCGATTTCATATTGAGTATTACATGAAAATATATATATGTGAATTACACAAATTACAATTATCAGTACAAAACATTCCAAGATCCCCGCACCCAATTCCCACA
>PVLA01014782.1:0-28646 GCA_004027455.1 Hydrochoerus hydrochaeris
AGAAAGATCCAACCAAAAAAGAGAACTATAGGCCAATCTCACTAAGGAACAGTGATGCGAAGATTCTCAACAAAATACTGGCAAATAGAATGCAGCAAATCATCAAGAAGATTATGCATCATGACCAAGTGGGGTTCATTCCAGGAATGCAGGGATGGTTTAACATATGCAAATCAATAAATGTAATACACCACATCAACAGAGCCAAAAACAAAAACCACATGGTCATCTCAACAGATGCAGAAAAAGCTTTCCACAAAGTCCAACACATGTTCATGATAAAAACCCTTCAGAAACTCGGAATACATGGTGTCTACTTCAACCTTATAAAGGCCATCTATGACAAACCAACAGCCAACATTATACTAAATGGACAAAAACTGAAAGCTTTCATTTTAAAATCAGGAACAAGACAAGGATGTCCACTCTCACCACTCCTTTTCAACATAGTTCTGGAAACACTGGCCAGGGCAATCAGACAAGAGAGAGAAATAAAAGGAGTAAAGATAGGAAAGGAAGAAGTTAAATTATCACTATTTGCAGATGACATGATACCCTATATAGAAGACCCAAAAATCTCCATTAAAAGACTGCTAGAGGTAATAAACAAGTTCAGCAGTGTAGCTGGATACAAAGTCAATGCTCAAAAATCAATAGCATTCCTGTACACAAACAAAAAACTCACTGAGAGAGAAATTATGGAAATATCACCCTTTACAATAACATCTAAAAAATGAAATACCTAGGAGTCAACCTAACTAAAAATGTAAAAGACCTATATGCTGAAAATTATACTATGCTGAAAAAGGAGGTTGAAGAGAATATTAGAAAATGGAAGGACATTCCTTGCTCTTGGTTAGGAAGAGCCAACATTGTGAAAATGGCTATACTCCCAAAACTGTTATACAGATTTAATGCAATCCCAATCAAAATACCATTAACATACCTCACTGATCTAGAGAACACACTACTAAAATTCATTTGGAAACAGAAGAAACCTAGAATAGCAAAGGCAATTCTAGGCAACAAAAGCAAGGAAGGAGGCATCTCAATTCCTGACTTGAAACAGTACTATAAAGCCACAGTGATAAAATCAGCTTGGTACTGGCAAAGAAATAGACCTGAGGATCATTGGAACAGATTAGAAGATGCAAGCACAACTACAAAGACACTCAGCCACCTGATATTTGACAAAGGGGTTAAATATGTCCACTGGAAAAAGGATAGTCTCTTTAATAAATGGTGTTGGAAAAATCAGCTCTCTACATGCTGAAGACTGAAACTAGATCCATGCATATCACCATGCACAAAACTAAAGTCTAAATGGATCAAAGACCTCAATATTAAAGCAGAAACACTAAATCTACAGGAAGACAAGGTAGGTAGAAGTCTTGGAGACATAGGGATAGGTAGAGAATTCATGAACCAAACGCAAACTGCATGGGAAACACTTTGAAGAATCAACAAATGGGATCTCACATTATTGAAATGCTTCTGCACTTCAAAGGAAATCACCAACAGAGTGGGAAAAAATTTTAACCAGCAACCCCTCAGACAAAGGACTTGTGTCCAGAATATATAAAGAATTGAAAAACATCAAGCCCCCCAAATTCAAAGACCCTCTCCAAAAGTGGGCATCTAAGATGAACACACAGTTCTCAGAGAAAGATATACAAATGGCAAATAAATACATGAAGAAATGTTCGCCATCACTGGTCATTCGAGAAATGCAAATTAAAACAGCCTTGAGATTCCACTTTACTCCGGATAGAATAGCTGCCATCAAGAAATCAACTGATAACAAATGTTGGCAAGGCTGTGGGGGAAAAGGAACACTGCTCCACTGTTGGTGGGAATGTAGACTGGTGCAACCATTATGGAAATCCATATGGAGAATTCTCAGAAGACTAGGATTGGAAGCCCCATTCAATCCAACTATTCCTCTCCTGGGTATTTTCCCAGAAGAACTGAAAAGTTCATATCACAGTGATATATGTGCACCCATGTTCATAGCTGCACAATTTGTGATAGCTAAATCCTTGAAACAACCAAGATGCCCATCAACTGCAGAGTGGATAAAAAACATATGGCATTTTTATACAATGGAACATTACTCAGCTATAAAAAAAAGATGATCTTGAGGTCTTCATAGGCAAATGGAGACAATTTGAGACTATCCTCATTAGTGAAATAAATAAGAATCATATTTATAAATATCATATTGTGTCTCTAGTGTAAAAAGTAAATAAGAACTATAATTGTAATAAAACCAAAATGTGTAATTGCTATTATAAAAAAGAGAGGAAAAGAAAGTGCTCTAAAGGATATAACTGCATGTATGTTTGAGTGTGTAAAATAGATGACCATATTGCTGAATCTTTGTTGGATCTTTGAGCAAAACTGTTTGTAGTCTGACTGTTTGAATATTTACTATGTACCCTTTAACTTTGTAACTTGAACAACTATATCCAGGATAACAGTACGTAATTTATAAATTACTGATTTCTTAGTGGGGCTTTTTCTCATTCTCCTTTTTCTTTCTTTCTTTTAGAATTCTGTATTGTTGCTACCCTTTTTTCTGTTTTGTTTTTTTTTCTTCTCTTTAAATAAAATTTTAAAAATGTATAATTACTATTGTAAAAAAAGAGGAAATAGGAAGCGCTATAAAAGATATAGCTGCATGTATGTTTAGATGTGTGGATTTGATAACCATATTTCTAGGTTCTTGTTGGATTCTTGAACAGATCTGTTTGCACTCTCACTGCTTGAGTGTCCACTTTGTGTGCTTTAATTCTGTAACTTGAATAACTATTTCTAAAATAACAATATGTAATTTATCAACTAGTGATTTCTTACTTTTTATCTTCTTTTCTTGAAATTCTGTAATATTTCTACCTTTTTCCTGTTTTTTTTTCTCTTTAAATAAAAAAAATGAAAAAAAAAAATGAACAATGTTTTAAAGCCCAGGCTTAGCCCTGCATGCGGACCATGAGTGGAAGCAAACCACCCGGCCAAGCCCAGACACTGTGGCAGGCCAGCATAGTTCTATCACGGAGGCGAAGGGAAAAGGGGGACAGACAGTGACTCTTTGCTCTCATCATCCATAATGCACTAAAAACAAACAGGCCCTAAAATCCCAGTGGCTTAATAAATTCCATTTCCTCCATCACAGTTCAGTACGGATCAACGGCGTCGGTTTTCTCCCGATGCATGTTGTCCTTCTCTTCGCTTTCCCTCGTCTCCCCTTCACCCTCCAGAAATGCACTGACCGGTAGGATAGCTGCTATCTACGTGTGGCTGCTGTGTGCTGGACACTTACACGTAGTCTACCTGAGACATGCTGTACTACATTTCCAATCTCCTGGGTCCCTGAGGGTCCCCATGTAAGGGTTCCATCCCCAGCACGGCGCACTCATGGGAGGTGCTATGGTAGCACTTTGGGGAGCAGGGACCCCGAGGAAGAGGTTTGGTTCACTGGCAGCATGTTCTTGAGGGGAACTGTGCGACTTCCTCTTCGTTTTATTTCTTACCTGCTGACCATCAGGTGAGTAGTTCGGGACACTGTGTGCTCCCCCTGTGACAGGCAGCCTCTGCGCAAGCCCCAAAGCAGCGAGGCCAACCAAACTTACACCGGAGCCTCCTAAACTATGAGACCAAATCAGCTTTTTTTTCTTCATGAGTTGATAATGTCAGGCATTTGCCACAGTGACAGAAGCTGATTAGCATGTTCATTGTAAATACCAGGTAAAGGTTGGTTTTGAAGATGTATTAAAGTTAGGGTAAAGTAGTTTTAAATATTTTATACCTCTGGCCACTAGAGAAATCCAAAGTAAAGCAATGGTAAGGTTTTGTCATACACCAGGAAGAATGGCCTTCATCAAGAAGTCAGACAGTAGCAATGGTGGCGTGGCAGTGCAGGGAAGGAAGCCTGTCACGTTGTTGCTGGGAATGTAAACTAGCACAAGCATTATGGAAACCAATATAGAGATTTCACAAAGAACCAAAACTAGATTCCATTTTATACATGTATTTCCCTTCTAAGTTTCTTACCAAAAGCACTAAAGACATCATATTAGAGCAATGCATGCATGCAAATGTTTATAGCCGCATAATTCATAATAGATAAATTCTGGAAGCAGCCTGTATGTTCCCCAATGGATGACTGAGTAAGGAAAATGTAGTATCTATGCGCAATGAATACTATCCAGCTACAAAGAAAGATAAATTCAAGACATTAGTAGGAAAATGAACACATTCCAGATGATACAATGTTAAGTGAAATAAAGCAGACACACAAGCTTAAACACAGTATAGTGTGTCTCATTTGAGTAAAGCAAAGTACAAATAAAGCAAAACAAAGGCATGACAAAGAAAACAAGATAAATCTTTTGCAAATGGGAAAGGGTGCAGGGGACCCAGGGCAAGGGGAGACAGAGAGGGAAAGGAAAAGTGAAAAAGATTTAAGACATGTCACATACTGGGACCAAATACCCACAATGAATTAATTATCACATTCATTATCACAAACATTAATTATCACAAATATGAACTAAAAATAACAACAAAATAATGAAAATGGGGACAGGGGATGTACAGGCAGGGAAGGGAGTGAGAGACATAATACAGAACCAAGAAGCGTCATGAATGCAAACTTACTGGACAGCTGGCGTGCACTAATAAAAAAAGTATTAACTAAAATCTATTTTAGATTTTTAAATGAAAACATTGTACAAAATAAATATGTCATTGAAATTCATTTCACTTGTTTCTTTTTACTGTTTCTAATGTGGCTATAGGAAGGTTTAAAATTCTAGACTTGCTCCATTTCTATTGGACAGCGCTGCTCTATTGCTGGCCATTAGAACTCAAAAATGAGAAAAAGAGGGGGAAGTTTTCACTGGAGTCTTAGGGAGCAGCCTCCAGCCGGCTCCCTTTGCTTTGCTTATACCTCACTCGTCAGAATGACCACCTGGGTACACGGTCCCTCCCTGGGAAGCAGAGGGTCCAGGAAGAAGAGCATGCAACAGATACTGACCAGGAGTCTCACGTTTCATTTGCTGTCTCATCTTCACTATATGAGGAGTAATTTCTTCCCATAAATCAAGAAAATAGAAGTGAACCCCTGGATCAGAGACAAGGTTTGCATCATGAAGAAAAAAGAAATCCAATGAAAGTGAAGCTATGATTCCAAGGGCCACGACACCCAGCCAAGGTGGGTAATAGGAATACAGGGCAACCAGGCATCCGAGCCCCGGATCTCCAGCTGTGACACCACTGTTCGCTCTCTTAGATTTTCCTTCAAATGGTCTTTGCCTGATCAAGAAGACACTTAGTGAGAAGGGAATATCGTGAAGTCTTTGCTACTTACAGGCGGCCTCCAGAGTCAATGTTTCCTTATATAAATTATTCTGTTTCTTTTTGTATCAGTTAAATTTTCCCCACTGATCTTATGTTAAAAATACTGACAAGAAGATTGGGCTGTGACCTCTCTCTGCTCTCTTGCAACAGCAAGGTTTTGGCTCAGGTAGTCAGCGAGCAAACGCAGTAATCTCCAGTTTGTGGTTCCGTAGCCTCCTGGGAGGAGGCGGTTATGTAACTAGTCAGGGGCGTGCTTTCAACATCCTTGAATATCTCTGCTCCATCAGAAACTTTTTCTTCTTAATATCTGTGGAGTTTTCTAATCTTCAAAGAAATATAGTTCTACAGTATCTATTTCAGCAGAGAACACGCTACAGAGAAACCCTATCTGAAAGTTCATCTCCCCCTGGTCTGAATTTCTGCCTTTTTGAGTTTTGGTAAAACTATTCTCAAACAATTTTCATGGTTTCACATGAGTGCTAGCAAGCCAATCGTTGCTCAGTAATCAATTTCTCCTTGGTCACTCTTTGATAAAGACAAAGCATCCTTTCTTTCTGTTGCTTTTTATTTTTTTTTAATTGCAGGTATCTTGATACAAAGGTAAAATTGATGATGAACATAATCGTCATAATCCTTTGTTTGTCTATTTGACTGTTTGAATCCATTCCAGAAAAATAAAATTTTTTGTCAAATGTGACTAGTATATGAGTAAACTAGCAGAGTGTCTAACTAGTATCTAACAACTCCAGCTCTCCCCTATCCAAAGTCCATGCTCTGATCTCATAAACAGCCTTGAGGCCCCTGTGTAGTACCAGAGGAACAAAGAGGACCAGAGCCTTGTAACAGAGTCACCCAAAGAACAGAGAAGTAGACTTAGTATGAGACATTGGCCCTATGAGAACGAGGGCTGTGAAGGCCTATGACCCGTTGTGCGTGAGCAGAAGTCCAGGAAGGCTGGTGGCCAGGACCCAAGACCTGCACACCCGGGAAGGCAATGACATACGTCACAACCTAAGTCCAAAAGCTCATGAACGAAGAGTATCAACACCCAGGTGCACGGGCTGGGGGTTTAGCTCAGCGGCGTAAGTGCCTGCTTGGCAAACACATGGTCGTGAATTGAATCCCCGGCACAAAAAACAAAACAAAACAAAACAAAAAAACCCAGGGGCAGGAGAAGACTGGTGACCTGGTTCAAAGAAAGAGTGCAGATTCTTGTGTTGTCCACATCCTGTTCTGTTCAGGATCTCCAAATGTCGGAAAACATCCATTCATTTTTTTTATGATTGCTATTTATTTGGGTTTTTTTTAACTTAAAGAGAAAACACACAAACACACAAAAGGAAACAAAAGAAAAACAAAAAAGCAACAGCAATATAAGATTTCAAGACAGGGTGAAAGAAATTCAACAATGGTTGTTATATTGTGCATTATTATCTTCAAAAGAGTCGCTCAGATTACCAGACATCCACTGATATGGGAAAGAATAGATCCTTTTCTTGGTTTACTGGCAAATGTTAATCTCTTGCAGAAATACCCTCAAACATATCCAGAAAGCAGCTTTCCAGCTAGCTGAGGATCCCATGATCCAGTCAAGCTGACACACATTAACCGGTGCAAGCACTGAAGAAGCTGGTCTGTCTTATTCTCCCGGAAAAGCAGATGTTGCTTAGTCCTTACCATTTATGAGTGTGGCACCCCTGCCTGTTTATCCCCCCACTAACCATAGAGCTGTTATTCCTCACACCTATTAGATTTAAAATAAAGCAGCAGAAACACAGGGAGATTAAGAGATTACTCAAGGCTATAAAACCAGTAAGAGCAATTATCTCCATCTTGGCTAAACCTGCCTTATTTGCACGTACAAAGCTAGCTGGGATTTTTCTTTATCCCTTCAATTGGCTTTAAGCAATGCAAATTGGTCTAGGTGAGGTGCTGATGAGTACTGTTTAAAGCTAGGCGACATCAGTGTTTCTCCACCCCACAGCTCCCAAAAGCATGTGTGAGCCAGGTAGAGAGGAGAGCCATGCTCCACACTGTGCACCGGCCTGGAGCCTCGAGATGAGAGGCCATGACATCGCGGGGGCGTAAAAGGTCACACATCAGAGCTGAAGCGCTGATCCCAAAGCATGAGATGCTTCCTTGCATTGTGCTGTGCAGATTCCTCTTTGTGCAGCTCCTTCTCTCCGCATGTTGCAGAGGTGACCTCAGGCCGCCGGCCTGGTCCAGCTCACAGCACACATGTGCTTCCCACATTCTCACAGTTGCTCATCCTGTAACCACTTCCTTCTTCACCAAAGAACAAAACCCGGGCCTGGCCCTGGCTCGAGGCCTTTGTTCCAGGTAACCATTCCCCTCGCTGGACTTAGGACCCTCTGGGCTCCTCACAGCTATAAATATGCCTTCGTGTCTTTAGTCTCACCATAGGTTGCCCCGGAAGTGGTAGAGTGGAATTAACTTGCTAGAATTCCAGTAACTTTTCTAAGGGATTACAAATATAAACTCCCTGGACTTTGACAAGGACCAGGAAGGGCTCTCTCTAAATAGTTAATGAAATTTAAACTCAGATTTTAAAATGTCAGTATGTTAACTCTTTATACAAAGCAATCCTAAAACTTAGGTCGGCGTTAAATTATGCAGCATCTGTAAATTCAAGACTGGTACCACTACACACTCTACAATGCTAAAGCCAAATTGTAAATGTCAACATGATCCAAGGCTCCGAATCCTGCCCCTTTTCTGTCATCAAAAAAAAAAAAATGTACTAACGACTGTTGCTCACATGAGAAACGTAGACATTTACTGTCTTCTCTCAATGCTTCTAAGATAAAGAAAAGCCACATATTTATGGTAGTGTTCTTAATGCAGCTGTAAAAACATATTTTAAGTTGTATCAGGCAGGACCAAAGGAGTTAAAAATGATGAGCCATCTCAGTAACCTTTCAGATATACAGCACCAAAGCCAATTAACCACTGTTCATTTCCTACTTATTTTCAGTATGTTCCAGTCAAGTGAGCACAGAGCCAATAATTTTCAGCAAATGCTTATGGTGAGTCTACCACATTAGAAGGAGTAAAGAAATAAAGTAGCCAGAGCCCTTTTTCCAGCATTAGAATCATGCATAGTTTAGTGGCAATACACAAGATGCTTTGAAAGAAGAAATAATTAGAACAGATACATCCCAATTATGAGGTAATCAGAGCCATGCAGGGTGAAGATTGATTGGTAAGGCCAAGAAATCAAAACTTGACTTGGTAGCATTTTTTCACTCACTTCTCATTTAAAGGGAAATGAAAGGTAGAGTTTAAATCCAAGCTCTGGAATAAAAACGACCTAGGTCCTCTGTCCATCACTGTCCCCTAACATTTGAGCAGTTTACTCCAGCTTTCTTACCTTGGCTGCTTCCTGTATAAATTAGGGTAATGGTGTTTGCCTCATGAGATGGAGATTAAATGAGACAATACAAACAAAATATTTAGCATAATATCTGAAGCAGTATAGGCTCCTATGAATCTTTATCAAATACTAATTGTGGATTTCATAGGTGCCAGAATATAAAAAACAAAATTAAAGAACATTTAATGCTCTGTAGATTGCTAAATCACTTGCCCTAAATTTTGGCAGCATAATGCTTAAAGCAAAAATAATGTCTACATTCAGGATTTCATAACTTATAAGCTAATTATAAATTCTGCCAAATTCCTCAAATGCTGAGAAGTAGAATGATTTGATGTTGAAAGGGCAGGTGAAAGAACAGCCTTAAATCAGAACTTTGCATGAAAAGAATCAGTCTCATTGTTCTTATTAAAAATATAAAGCAATCCCTCCTTTCACTCATAAAGAAATCCCTCATAACTGGTAGCTTCTAGCACCCGGAAAGTTATTGGTTTAGGGTTCAGGCTGTTTAAGGAAGACTAGCCTTTGTGAAGACGTATTTGAGCAGAGAGCAGGAAACTACCTTGAACTAAAAAGTACAGTTGCCTTAAAATGCTTCCACAGGACACCCAGCTTTCAGGCAGAAGCAAATGGTACTGTGTAAAGCTAAAAGAAACTCTCTCGGTGGAGAGCAAAGAAAACCTGAGTGTGATATACATGAAACTTAGATTTATATGTCATTGACTGCAGGAAGAATGATCTTTGCTGTTTGTTTTCATTTAGGTAACATCATTGAAAAAGTACATAAAAGAAGGGGAAACAAACAAAACCCATAACAGGTCTCAGCAAGACAGAAGGAATCTTAGAGGGGGGCATATGTCAAGGCAGGAAACTGAGCTGAGCTATTTCCAGACTCATATTTTGCCTATCCGCCCTCTCAGAACTACGCTAAAATTATCAAGCAAAATTTTAACAGAAGTGTTGATATTTTTAACAACTCTCCCAGGTATCCTTATTTGATGTGAGTGTTGACTGAATAAGTATAAAAATAAAGTTAACCTTCCTACACTGTGTACCTAAGGGACATGTTGCCCAAGCTGTCTACATATTAGCTAATTTAATCCTTTCAACTGTCCTCTGAGATGAGTTCTGTTATTAGCACATTTTATGGAAATGACACAGGCATAGAAAGAAGTAATTTGCTCAGAATGATAAATTGGACTTCAGTTTCTTCCATGTAGGTAATAACAATAACATGCTTTGGTGTTTATAATGTAATCCTGAGTATGTTTTTCTATTGTAAACCTCAAAACATCATTGCAATTAGTTATCAGTGCAGAACTGCTTTGCAAATGAAATCAGTTCAGTGTCACCTCTGAACTCAAAGCCAGACCCTCTGACCATGCTGTCTTTCTCTTTCTACTCCAGGTTCCAAAGTTCCTTTGAACTCTACTGTTCTATAATCCTAGTGATTGTAGAACACTTTCATATATAAATTTAGATATAGCTGATACAGCTTTCAATGCAACGTCAAAGCACTTCGGAAGGACCTTATATATTTAACACATTTTAGATCTTTCTTTTCTTCTTTATCTCTTTTCTAGAGATTGAAGCTAAGGCCTCATGCCAGGCAAGTGCTCTACAACTGAGCTACTTCTCCAAACCTCTGTTTTAATTTATTTAATCCTTGAAATCCTGAAGCAAAGTACTACTGCAATCTTCTCTGACTAGATGAGGAAACTGAGGAACATAATTTGTACAGAAAATGGAAGGGCTGGGACTCGGATACCAGGCTGTGCCTACATGTCACATGTGTGGCATCACAGGACAAAGTCAAGCCTAAGTGATGTTTTTTCTTTCAGTACTGTTTAACAGTACTGAAAGTGAGCTGAATAAATGAATCAATCAATATCTGTTGAATATTTGCTCAGGACAGGCATCATGCTAAGCATTGCAGAGAGTGAAGACAAATGTTAGCTGTATTTTTGTAGAAAAGTTTATAGTCTAGCTGAGGGAGACAGATCTTCTAGGTACAGAAGTTATCTTCAATAAAGTTTGAACAATGAATATGGATATCCAATAAAGAAATGCAATAAATATCACGGAAAACTGCTAAGCTGTGAAATATGGAGCCCAAACAAACAAATCCGTGTGCTGGGAATCCGTGTGGTACTTAAGTGAAATAAAACAGAGAAGCAAGCTCTTGGGGGAAAAAACATCTTACTCACAGATAAATACAAAAAGCACAATTTACCAATAGATTTACTCTGACTTTGCAATTCTTTTGCAAAAGTACTTTTTTTGGTCTTTTAGATCAATAGTCAGATCAACAGAGAAAAAATGAGGTGGAAAATGACCTTTTACGTAGACCAAAGTTTTGAAATATCTAATTGCTAAAGAGCTACAAAGTTATCTAAGGAATTTAATGAAGTACTTAGTTGTTAGATGTGAAAATATGCTCTATTATTTTGTGACGAGATCAATACTCATGTCTTCGATATTAATGAGAATATAATGCTCTACCTATCCAAAGAAAGCTTATGGACTTAGTCTCTTCCTCACCTTCTGGTTTAATAGTATAAAAGGGAATTTCTCTTCTTCCAGCACCATCCTCCTGGGGCGTTTCTAGGAGAGAATGAAGATTAAAAACAACATCAGCAAAAAATTAAAGGCAGGGCGGCAGTGAGACCACCGAGCATCACTAGCAAACACCACACTAATTACTCACTTCACCATGTTAGTCACAGTGCTGCTGCTCTCCTGTACCTGGATAAGAAAACAATAGTGCACATGGAGAAATGTTCAGACCACACTGAGACAAACAAAGGGAATCACACTTAGACTTGGGCAACTACTGCCAAGGGGTGGAAACTTACAGAAGAAAGATGTGTGTCAGGACACAAATCACCTGCCGGTCTTTTTCATCAGGAAACTTTTTTTCCATGTAAGAAATATATTAAAAGCTCTTACCACTGTGCAAGGAGCACAGAAATGCGAAAAAAACAAAACATGGTCCTTGGCATGTAGGTTCACGTCTATTGAGAAGAATACACTTGAAGAAATAATTGCAATGCATGTGCCATGCACTGTCACAGAGATCGGCGCCTCCTGTGGATGCCTGTTGCCTTAGGAGGGAGTAACTAACCCTCTGGAGAAATTGAGGAAGGGATAAGAAGAGAGAGGACTGTGGGAGGCATATTGAACCTTGAGTGAAAAATGGCTACAGGGAAGGCAAGGAGGCAAGAAACGCTAAATCTGGGGACATTTCTCCACAAAAGGAGAAATTTTGTTCCCAGAGCAAGGAACTGTAACCAGTGAGGTTTCCTCTTCAAGAAGAAATATGTCCTCCAAGGACCGATTAATTCTGGCTAATATGCTGAAACAGCTCTGCATTAGCAAAAACTTGACACAGTCTCTCAAGAATCACATTAGTCAAAAATCTGGTCTGTGAGAGAATGAAAGAGATAAAAACCTGTTGGTGCGATTCCCAGCATTGATAAAAGAGGAAATTGATGATTCTTAAGTATCAGTCCTTAGCCAGAAATTCTCCACGGCAAGTACATTCCACGCCATTTTTATTATGATACAAGTCACCACCTTTTCCTTGCTGCAAAGACTATAGTGCTGAGATGGGTCAAAAATCTCCTTTTAGATAAACAACGACCCCCAGTCCTCGGGGTGGAGACTTCCTCACTAGGCTATGCAGAGGTCCCTCTAAGCCAGAGACACAAGCCCACATTAGCTAGCGAGCTCCCCGCGACAGGAAATAAGGCTGAGGGAGGGGACAAGATCGTAATTCCCATGAGGTCACCCTCAGCTCTGAGAGGTACAAATCCTCCACGGGCCCCGTGAACCCGGTGGGCTCTGCTCCATCAAATGTGTCCTGCAAAGTTCTCCAGCTCAGCGTCAGTCCCCTGAGCAATGAGTCTGGGCAACTGGTATCCTGCAGAATATTTATTAAGCCCATTTCTAGCTGACCAGATGGTGCTACTATTGCCAAAACAAATGACCCAGAGATTTAACAGCACATAAGATACATAGTTGCTATTTTTTTTTCTTTAACTGCCCAGATCTCTTGCTTTTGAGAACAAGAGGAACAAGGACAATTGAAGCAATTCTTTCTGTGGATTCAAAACTACTGAAGCAGAGTGGTCCAGGAGGCAGATGACAAGGTAACAATTCTTTATTTTAAAAATAAAAAACTGCATTCCGGGAGACTATATTTTACCTTTATAGACTTAATCGGCAAATATTATTCAGCAATAGCTTAGTTGAGGAACATAGATGGCTGAATATCAGCCTTCTTATTTTATTACAGTGAAAACAGCAGCATCCCCTTAATTTGGGGGTGGCGCTCTGTTCAGATATTCATATTCCTCGATATAGAAGAGGTTAAGTCTCTTTGTATTTTTCACCTCTCTTTCTACCAGACTCTCATGCTGACGGTCAGAAAGGAAGTTCACTTGCTCTAAGGTGATGGGCTTTTGACCTCTTCCAAACCTGTCATCCTACCTAGCTCGGAGGTAAATCTGGACTTCAGTCTGAGTTTCCACCTTGACTTCTTGAGAAGAGAAAAAGAAAGGGGCATCTTTAAAGCTGTGAATAGTTTTTCTCTAGATACTAAGCATTTCATTCATCTCTAAGAGAACACTGGGACTTTGCTTTAGCATAAGACAATTCGCTGTGTCACTCAGCTTGGTGAAAGTAAACAAAGACTCTGTGATGGCCCAGAGACAGGTGAGAGAGAGACCAGCTCCAGGGCCTCCTGCTAATGCCAGGGCTAAGTAACAATTACCAATAACATTACACACATCCGGGACTTATTCCTTCTTCAGGGTGCTGTTTTTAGCTTTTGAGGTCAAAAGGAACATCAGGCTCTGTGACATGGCGAAGGCCAGCACCTGAGGAGACATGTGGCCAGTCAGGAACTTCCTGTGGTGAGTCATGGCAAGTCCTGCAAGTCCAGGAACCATTACAGGTAGTAAGGTAGCTATTTTTAATTACTTTTCTTTTTTACTGTTCTATTTACTATAACTACATAATATATTGAACCAAAAACCAATGCTAAAATGCAAATGTTTATTATGTACTTCAGTTTTGTGAGTTTGAAATTCTAATAAGATACAGCAGAGTTTGCTGATCCTTGCTGAATGATGTCTTGTGTCTCCAGTGGGAGATTAAAACACAAGGAAGTAAAGCCACCCAGGGATGGAACCCTCTGATGTTAGCCGGTGTCTGCTGTTGGTCATTGGCTGTTCCTCTCCAAATGGGCCATGTTGGGAAGTTTCTTCAGCTTGGGGTTTCAAAGCCAGAGACTTCTCTCATAGAAGCCCCTGAATCCAGAAGCATGGGTTCTGAAACAGAGAGAGAGAAAGCAAGAGAGAGAGAGAGAGAGAGAGAGAGAGCCTGAAATGAGAGAAAGTTAGGTCTTTCTGGACCTAACTTCAGAAGTCACACAGCCTCCCTTCCTGTGTAAGCTTCATAATGGGAGCATGTCACACTTAATGACCCATTCAAAGAGAAGAAACAGAATGGGTCCCTTGATGGAAAACTGAGTCACTTTCACTAAAGCAGACAGTTGAAGGTGATGATGTGAGGCACACACTTGTATAATGCCCTTTTCTGAAGAGCAGAACTTGAGCCTGGCTTCCAGTCAACACAGAATGAAAAAAGTGGTAGCAGATAGCAATCTCACTCGGATTGTATGATGGGGCAAAGGTGGTGTCATGTTGCCCCCTTGATGGGGCTCCTTGCAATAGAATGTATGTCTGCATTCCCTTGAAACTCATATGTTGAAAACCTAATCCCAAACGTGATCAGATTTGGGAAGCAATTAGTTCATAAAGGTGGGGACCTTATAATGCGACTGGTATTCTAAGAACAGGTATCAGAAACCTTGTTCCTCCCCTCTCTGATGTGTGAGAACATAGCAAAAAGGTGGCAGTCTCCTAACTGGTAAGAGGATCACTACCAGAAACCACTCTTGCAGGCACCTTAAGCTTGTACTTCAGAGGTATGAGAAAATAAATTTCTGCTGTAAAGTTTCCCAGTGTTATGGCATCCAACACAGATAATATTATGGTATATGACAAAGGTGTTACAAAGTCACTCCCAGGATTACACTGTGCTGTATGAGACTCTCATCTTTTTTATGAAAAAATAAAACAAAAATTCATAAGAAATAATTAGGGAATAACAATAGTTAGTTACCCATTCTGTTGTTCCAAGACTCCAGCCTATGGAAGGGGAATTCTCCAGCTGATCTTGGAGACGCAACTTTCTGCAATGCCTGTATGTAAGCTCACAGGTGTAACCTTGGGTGACCTGTAGGAGCAGAGAGCAAGTTATGGGAACAAAAATCTGAGTAGGTTTAGAAGTGGACCCTTTCCAACCAAGCTGCCAGAAGTCGGTGCAGCCAGGCAGTACCCTACCTGTAGCCTGCTAAGACCACAGACAGAACACTCAGCTGAAACACAACAAATGAATGCTCTTGAGATCACTAAATGACTGGTAAATTATCAGACAGCATTAGAAAACACAGTCACTTTGAAAGAAGAGCGTGTAAGGTGCTGTGATCGTCTTTGAGGAAGGCATGGACATGTTAGAAATGCAATCTGCATAACTGCTCACTTCTCTCATCCATTGTCCTACTTTTCCATTGCTGAAAAAGAAATACCCAACACCCACAAGTTAAAAGAGGAAACTTGTTTTAGCTCATAGTTTGTAGAGATTTAAATCCAGAGTCAGCTGGTTTCAGGGAAGCACAGCAGAAGGGAATCACAGAGGAGAAACAGTCTGTGGCAGGGCAGACAAAAAACAACAAGCCATGATCCCTTTTTTCTCTTTATATGCCATCTAGAATATAGCTTCTTTTTGATACCACTCATAGCCAGGGTGGGTCTTCTGTCTTCAGTAAATCCAGTCAACCACATCCAGAACTATGATAAAACAATTAGTGCACTAGTCCAGCTATCTCACATGAATAATCCATATTCGCACATGCTAGATCCAGCCACATCCCAAAAGACCCACCTGTGAGTGCATGAAGCTTTGCGGGGGGGGCATCTAGATACAAGCCATAACACCCAGAAACCTTCAGTAACCTGAGTTGGACTCAAGTGTGCTGTGAGAAAGTAAGAAATGAAACTATATCCAAACTCAGAGCAAAGTAGTTCAGTGGAAAGTAGTGATATAAAAAGAATCATTCCCAAGACCCATTCAGTGACTCTCAGACGGTGAGTGAAGGTCCACAATCAGGCAGCTGGGTGAAACAGCACACAGTACCTTGGACAGCAGTTTTGTGGGCTATGTGAGCAGGTTCTTCAAAAGTTTCAGAAGATCTCTGGGGGTAGGAATCCAGTAAAATTGTAGGATTTCTAGTTTCAAGTGGGTTTGAGAATTGGACTTGCTTGGGAGTATTAAAGGAAAATATGGTCCCAGAACATGACAAAATCTTTGAGTTAGAGATCACGGGTGTGCAGGCTAACTAGCGTACACATATGTGAACGGATTGTTCTTTACATAAATCTTAGATATCTCTTTCTCATTGCTGAAATTCTATTATGTTTAATCTTTTGGTTAAGGTTCACTGACTATCCAAGAATTCAAATCTTTTTTAAGCCCAACATATTCTTACACTCATCAGCAAATATTTAATAGACATCTACAAGATGCTCAGTGAAAAGTAAACAGACAAGATTATTTCCATTGGAAAATCAAATATGTTCATCAGATACAATATAATGCAAAGATATGGATTTTTCACATTTTTCATTACTTTACCTAAGCGATTTTCTTACTGTCTTAAATATTACTTTTCTACTTCCTTCTGGAAATAGAATAATGATAATAATGACAGTAAAAAAAAAAAAGGATCTCATGTTATGGGGTACATTTTACAACCACTGTGCTAAATTTATGTAATACCTCTTTCAATCCTTGTAACTTTTTGAGGTAGATACCATTATTATGCCAATTTTACTGATGAGGAATTTGAGGTAGAACAGTGATAAAACTTATCTAGGTAACACCTAGTCAGTGATGTAGGACTAGAGCCCAAGAGCACTTTATTCCAAAATTCATAGTTTTAATTCATTTCTATAAAAACTTGCTTCCAAACTCAGTCACATTGATGGATAACAAATCTGAAATCCCATGGAGCCTTACTCCTTTTCTAAGGACTCTTTTACAAGTAATTTTTGAAGCAGTGTGCTCAGAAGAAGTTTATAAGGGTCAGAGAGAGTCAGGAAAGGGCAGGGAAAGAAACAAGGCACAGCCGTGATTTCAGAAGAATCCCAGTCACAGCTTGGCTCATGGGGAGCTCAGATCACAGAGTGGTCTCACCCAGAAGCAAGGGTGCTGGGCTATTACCCCGCTCACTTCCGGCTGTCACTGGCTTGGAGAAAGGATGCAGAGACAAAGGAAAGGTTAACCTCCCTGGCATCTCCAGTCAGGTGGCCTCCATCCTTTCAAAGAAATGCTCAGAAAAGGATGCAGGTGGATACTATAAGAAGCCAACACCCGTGGCGGCTAGAGACCAATACAAGTCCTGCACAAGGGGGCATCTGGGAGGGCGCCAATAGCATCTGACCCACCTGCCAAGTCTTTAGCCTTGCCTGCTTGAATGCCTCCAAGTGCACGAGGCCTCATCGCCACCACCCCTGCCTAGCCAGGCATCCCATTGCCACCCACGCACAGCTTGCGTACGAAAGTCTTGTGTTCTCTGGATGTGGGAGAATGAAGGCCAGTTCTGGACAACACATGCAAAGACCCAGTGTCGAAGAGCATGCTGGTGCGTGTCGCTGCTGCAGCTGAGATCATACTGCGTTTTATTGCAATTAAATCTTAAGATGTGGAAGTAGAAAGCTACCACGGTGACTCTTGGCAGCTGATGATCTGCCAGATGCTGCCCAGGTGCCTCCTAAGCAGTTGTGACTATGTCCCGAAGAACCACTAAGTGGCCTTGGCGAGATGGAATGAGCGTCTCTTCTAGAAAGCTCAACTTGGCAGCAATGACACGGAACAGTCCTACCACACCGTGTTCATGTTCTGAGCTTGCCCATCTGTGTATTCTTCCGACTTTCAGCTCCTTGGCACAGAGCTTTTGCCTTAGCTCTCCTTGAAACCACCTCAAGCAATGAGTGATCATGGAACAGAAATGAGCTGATCATAAGCAAGATAAACTCTGCGACTCTGGTGAGAGATGTTAAAAGATTCAGAAGGCACAGAACCAAAGCCCCACGGGCCTCACCCAGCATCCCACATGTGTTTGCAAATAAGGTGCTGTTCATACATTATGGTGAGAATCATGCAATAACAGCAGAGTTAACTTAAAAAAGAAGCCATATGCCCTGCAAAACCTAAAATATTTGGTATCCGGCCATTTGAAGCACTAGTTTGCCAATCCCTGGATCAAGCAAAACAGCAATCATCTAGGTGAATAGGCAGCATATTAGGAATTACTTTCAGGAAACAAAATCAATTAGAGCAGCAAAGGCGTTTCCTCCCAGTGTATCTCTTAGTGCCGGGTACGCAAGCCAGGTCAAAGTTATGGATATGTGTGAAAGCTTTCTGATGTTCCACATCAGCTTTTAAAATATTTACTCTGTCATATTTAAATAATATGTCATATGACATATTACTCTGTCATATTTAAACTGAACTATCATTTCTGTAAAGACCTTTAACTCTGAAAACCATACCAAGAACTGCACTCACCACCTAGACCTACAGATCCAAGCAAGACCTGCAGCCCACTTACCTCACTTAGAAAAACACAGTTCTTTCGTCAATGGATGGTATCGGCTCCGAGGTCCCTTCTAAAACTCTGCTAAAATTCCCCCAAGACTCTAAATTATTGTCACGCCCTTGTTTGCCCTGTAGGCCTCTGAAGATGGCCTAAATCTTTTCCACCTCATTAAGCTGCTCCACTCAGCATCCTCTAAAAACTTTTCATCTGAAAAAAAGTCTCCATAAGGCCTGAAACTTCTTTTCCCTTCCCTGTGTGGTTGGAACATAAAAGATTGCAATTCAAAGAAAAAGTAAAGAACTGTCACAGTCCTTTTTGTTGCTGTTAATCTCTGAACAGCAGAATTAGGGCGACTATTTTTTTTTCAGTTCCTGGTTCTCTACTTCCTGTTTGAATATCCACTACAAAGTGTCAGTGCAGTGTATTTATAGGACACAGCCAGTTGCTAGGTCCTGGTATAGGGCTTTAAAGATAAAGGGAAGCACTTTTCTCTTATAAAAAAATGAAAAGTAATCTGCAGCCATAGAAACATCTAATCTTAGTCATAGCACCGACACCCCCAGATGGGCCAAAAATATAATTTAGAATAAAAGTTGCTTGGGAAAAAAAATGGATTTTAAAAATTACACCTTGAATAACAAACCAATGAGAAAAACTTCTCTTACCTGTCAAAGAGTAAACTTAAGAAAACTAATGATTTAGATGTATTTTTATATCTGAAAATTACTTGTCCCAAATATTTGATTGCTACTATTACCTATAAGAAAGTTGAGTTCTGTGTATCATACACCAAAATAATTTTCAACTCTGTGAAAAATTTAAATATGAATATAAGCACAAATATATGAAACAGGAGGAAAATATAAGCTACAATATCTCTAATTTTTAGACTAGAAAAGAATTCATTATGAGTAAGACAGATTTTAACAATTAAAATCTTGAGGTTTCTTTGTATCTTGAAACAGAACATTCAACATTAAAAATCAAATAGCTAACATGGAATAAGTTTCAGCAGCTATGACTGGACTGTTTTTCTTTTTAATTTGCAAGAAGCAGCACATGAAGATTAAAGGATAAGCATAAAATACTAAGACATTCATAAATAAGGAACACAAATGGCAAATAAATATGTGAAAAAACGCTCAGGCTATATATAACTAAATAAACTGAAAATGCCAAGTCCTACCTTTTTGCCCCTATACTGACAAAAATACTGTGCTGGAAAGAGTATTTAAACGTAACAGTCAAATGTTTTTAGTTGCAAATAGCAAACTAATTTGAAATATCATCAAGAAAAATTGATGAACTTTCAAATTTTGTAATTCCAAAGGTGCAGTGGGCTTCAAGCATGACTTAATCAGCAAAGGAAATTCAATTCCCAAAAATCTCTTCTTTCAACCAGCATAGTCTGATAATCAAGTCACAGTACAAATTCTTAACTCATCACCATGGCCGGGAAAATCCCATCTTCCAGATGGATTCTGCCTGTCTCATATGCTTCTCTCTCAACAAAGTCTCTTTGTGGGGAGGTAACAGTATTATTATTGGTGTTAAGGATTCAGGCCCCATCTTTGGCACCAAGGTAGGGTACATTCCCTTAAATCAGTGACTGATTCACCTTGATAAAGAGAAAGAGTAGGTACTCAGAGCCTATGCATAAGTCGGGGAGTTACACGTTACCTGACACGTTCCTTAGCATCAATGGGAAAACTGAACTATAAATATCGACATCCTTAAAATGTGCTCATCACAGATTGAGAGACTTCAAAGAATGTATTTAGGAAAACTCTTGGATCAACCATCTTTATATAGCTATCTTTATGTACTGCAAACATATAATAGTAAAATTTTACAAAATTTAAACAAAAATAAAATAAAATAAACTATGTTCACTATATTTGTTCCAGGATCCAGATATTAAAATTTGACCTGAGAATAATTATGATTCAATTAAAAAATATCTTTATTAGGATTAGTTACGATGGCCAAAAATACCTATCTGGCAGTTGAAAATAGTTAAATAAGTACGATACATAAAATAAAAACATGTTACATTGTACAACCTTTAAATATAAGACTGAAGAAAACTATTTACTGGCACATAAAATTACTCAACCCATATTAAGTGATTCAAGCCAGATTACATGAGATCATCTTATTTTTATAAAAATAATGTGTATTTACTGAAAAAAATTAAAATAGATTAAATATATTTTTAAAATATTAAAGATGTTATCTCTGAAGAGTTTTGCATCATCACACTGATTATACATTACACTTCACAAATTTTATTCACATCTATAGATTATTCCAGCAATGAGAAACATCCATGCGTCACGTAAAAGAAATCCAAATTTTAAAAAATTTAGTGCTGAGTGTGGCTTTAAGAATGTCTTGAAATAATTCCACAAGTCATCAACTGCAAGCTGCAGAGAGGTCTGCGTCCAGGAAATCTAGGGATGCGACAGCGAACAACCTGCATCTCATCCCCGAAGGAGGGTGACATTCACACCAACCCTGAAGCGAGCAGCCTCAGCCCTCCTGAGACTCCAGGTGCCAATACATCCATAAGGATTTCTCCTCCCTCCAGGAAAGGGTTTCGGGTACACAAAGAAATATCAAACCTCTCAAGAGGTTTTTCCAGCACAGCACCCTAGGTTCTCTGCTTCTGAGAACAGATGCAAATACTCATATTTATACATCAGAGAAAGGAGTGGCTGACGGTGCAGAATTGCACCACGTGTACTTCCAGGTGCACCGCATAGCGCTGTGGGTCTCGTGCAAGTGAGCCCAAGCACAAAACATGATGTGTCTACATGAAGATGCACGTACGATGCACCACAAGACCAACCAGCATGATTGAACTGAGTATTTTTTAAAAGTTGGTTAAAATACAACCTCATTTATGGGTTTCACTTATGAATGTGCCATGATACAGGCAACTGATCACAGAAACTAAATATATAGCATTTCAAAGAAAACTACAAGCCTGAAAAGTGCGTGGTGTGGCTGATGGGAGAGGGTTCTGCACACAAGCACTGTTGGCACACAGCTGAGCCTGACGCATGGGCTGCAGAATCCACCCCACCCTTCCGTAGGGTGGACCTCAGGACTGCACGGAGTGAAGAAAGGGAGAAGAGAGGAAAGGCGTCAGGGTCAAGATTCTGTTTCTCTTTCTGATTTAAGAGAGCACTGAAAATGAAATTCAGGGATTCGTTTATTCAAAATTCAATTAATACTTGTTCTTCATACAAAAGTGAGCTAAAAGAACAAAAATTCCTGTTCCCGTAGGATAAAAATCCTGCTGGATATACAGGAGCATATGCAAAGGCTTGATAAATTTCCTCTCCTTTCCTTAATAGTAAGGAGAGTAAAAAAATGCCATCAGTGTCTTAGAGACTGGCGATGGACACTAGGTCATAAGCCTGTGGCACTGTGGGAAGTGGAAGAACATAAGAGGTGGGACTCCAGGAGAGGAGGGTAGGTTATTGGGAGGCACAGCTCCTGGAGGGGATACTGGGACCCTAGCCTCTTGCTCTTTCTCTCTACTTATCTGTCACCCTGAGGTGTGCTATTCTGGTCCACAAGTGCTCCATTCCATGATACTCTGCCTTACCACAGCCCAAAACAACAGGGCCAAGTGACAAGGAATGAAATTTCTGGAACTCTGAGCCAACATAAACCTTTCCTTCTTATACACTGATTTTACTCAGGCATTTTGTGGCACTGGTGGAAAGCTAACCAATGCAAATAACTTCTAATAGGAAAACTCAGATTTTCCTGTCTGAATTCTAGGAAAGAGGAGGGAGAAAAGAAAATGTATTGTCAAGGTCTAACCAGAAATCTGTCTTTGGTGCTCCCTTCTGCCTATCTATTGCAACCCTCACATAATTATGGAGACTTCTCTTTCCTGCTCCCAACCATTTTTTCAGATGTCTCCAGTCAATAGTTGAAGAAAGAGTAGGAGCATCTCTGGAGTATTGTTGGTGTCTGGTCCCATGCTGGACACTACTAGGGAAGGAAGGGTGAAAGACAAATAGTTCAGTGAATAAGTGAAAGGAAGGGGAGAGACAAGGCGGGGTGGATGGAAGAGTGCATGGGTTCTCACATGGCTTAATAATGAAAAGCAAGTAAATGACAAAGTCAAAATAGAGGAAGAAATGAGCAAAGAATCACTTAATAAAACATGGGGAGAGACTTAAAGGTGCTTATAGGGGACTTATAAAGACAGAAAGACGTGACTGAAGTGACAGTGCAGAGATAACAGATAAATGGGAGAAGCAAAAGGGGAAAATATCACATCTGAAGGAGAACCACAGGAGCTCAGGGAAGTCAGAGAGCACCTCCGGCCGCAACCGTGAAGCTCCGTCCAGTGAGGCATGTTTTACCTCTGCAGACAGCGGGCACCAAGTGCTGTTCTAGCACTCTGTGCTTCGAGGACTTACGAAGCCTGATTGAGGAGGGCTCACATCCAGGTGAGGTGAAGCCCAATCACAAGCAGCCTGTATTAGTCTTTGATGAAAATACATATTCTCAAAACTCAAAGAAATACAGATGGAAAAGAATTCAGAATCTCCTGCAATATTTTGTGATTCAGGGATAATATGTTTGAAAGTTTTATATCTGTTTAACACCTGTATATGTGCATGTATGTATGTGTTTGTGTGTGGTTGAAACAATACACACTGAATATATTTAATTCTATTAGTTCAATATATTCACTATTTTGATACTATAGATCATCTTGCAACATCACTGCAAGACATATATTTTTAATTTATATATGCAAATATATATATGCTTTCAGCTCACTTTTTTCACTTAAATATCCTGCAAACATTTCCATGTTAGCAAACCACCTTCGGCATTAACATTTTTTCACCATATTATTTTATATTATATAAATGTATCAGTTATCAATCACTCTCCCCAATGTTGGAAATTTAGTTTTGTTTTTCTCCAATGTTTTGCTACTTACAACTAAGTGATTTAGCTTTGTCTTTCACTCATACTCTTTTATTTTGTAAAACAAAGTGCTACACTCATATAACCACATCATTCCATAGTTCATAAAGTCCTTGCATTGGATTCCTAGGTCAAATCAAAGTCAGAAGTCTGGAGCTTTTGAAATGAGTATCAAAAACAGGTTCCCTGACTAGATGATGCCTTCATTTACCAATTGCAAAAACCACAATCAACAGAATGTCTGAAATAATAAAGACTTTTTAAGACTCTTAGGAAGAGTCCAGAGATAATTTCAGTCACAGACTGGTGGACAGGAGCTCACCAGTGCACCAGTGCCCCTGCTTCCCATGTGCCCTGTTCTGCACTGTGATCTGGGGCGCCCTCTCCAGCACAGACAGTGTGGCTGCCGAGAGCTCCTCGGAACATGTCTCTTCCTCTAGGTTAGGAGAAAACACAAGTCTTCTTCAAGCCTCAAATAAAAGTCTTACGATTCACTCTGGATAAATCTGGGTCATGTACCCAGGGCCAATTATTTTGGAAGGAAGTGAGATAATATCATCCGTCCCTAATTCCAAAATACTGTGAGTTCAAACCTCCTCAGGCTTCACACCATAGATGGTTAAACCATTAAAACCAAGATCAAATCAATGTTACCAACTTGACAGGTTAAAAAGAGTAAACCAGCACTCCTCCTTCCCTCCTTTCCTTCCCTTTCTTCTCCCAGTTCCCTCCATCCCTTCTTGTTTGCCCTTCCTGTCTTTCCTTCCTTCCTTATCTCTCCCTTCCTTCCCTCCTTCCTTCCTTCCTTTCTCCATCTTCCTAATGGCCAAAGCTTAGGCTCTACAATAAACCCTCTGGGATCCCATTTCAGTTCTCTGACTATGTGGAGCTATGGAATCTTAAGCAACTTCGGGAAATAACTTGTAAAACAAGAATAATAATAGTACAATCTCCCTCTTGGAGTTCTCATGAAAATAAAAGGAAATAATTTTTTAATTGGCAACTATTTTACCTTTAACTTTTCAATATTATTTTCATAATTAATTTTTGTCATTTTCCTACTCATTCCTTGTTCTCATTTTTTTCTATTGGGAGTAACAACTTTTAATAGTAAAAAGGAAGTTTCATTATGTTGTTTGAGAGATGTATTTCCTTGTGACTTATATACCTAGATACTTCTTTTTTATTTTAAAGAGAATAAAATCAAGTAAAATAAAACAGAATAAAGCCAATCAGAACAAACCAGTGTAAGTGACACAGGACTTCAAAACAATAGGAAATCAACAATGGTTCCATAATGCCTCTGTCTTCAGAATAGCTGCAGATACCTTCAACCATAGGAAAAATCAAACAAAATGGAATAGAACAGAATAGAACCAATAAAAATAAAACATTGAATGCAACCAAGCACTTCAAAATCATAGTAAATCCAAAATGGCTACCATAATATAGCTTGTTATCTTTGAAATAGCTGCCCATGCCATCGGGTATGATAAAATCAAACAAAACAGAACAGAATAAAACCCAGCCCAACAAAACAATGAAAATGATACAGGACTTCAAATCAAGAAATAGGCGATTAACAATGGCCACCACCTTGGGAAGGAGATCCTCATAGATGCAACACTGTACATTGTTAGTCTCTAAATAGGTGATTAGACTACTGGCTTTAGACCTGCAAAATCAGTGAAACACTAAGCACTACAAGCATTAAATTGTATTTTGCCTCAATAGCTATATCCGACACAGCTGGTCACTTAAGGGGAGGAGGAGGTGGAAGTTGGCTTTTCTTATTTCCAAGCCCATGCTCTGGAAGGGGCTGCATCTGGCTCTCTCCACTGTGACCCGTACATGGTGCCGATTCACAGGGAGGGCTTGCTTCTTGGTGACTTCTTGTTCTCTTCCTGCGCAGTTCATGAATGGTGCTGACTCATGGGAAAAGACCAGTGTCTGGCTGTCTCCCTCGGCAGCCTTCGCATGGCACAGATTTACCAGAGTGGGCATTTTTAACTTCTGTTTTGGAAGCCTCCCATGGAAGCAAGGGAGCTGAAGCAGGGGACACACTGCCCACTGGCTGTGTCCCCAGCAGACACCGGGGCTGTGCAGAAGATGGGGTGCTGCACCATTGCTCCCAAGTCCTTAGCACCTTCTCCCCAGGCACTGCCCCTGGTCCCCTCTGGGGAGCCTGGGGAGCAGTACCTTTCCCCTTACTGTTTCTGTCTGTTTTCTAGGGGGTGACCTGGAGCCTGAGCTCTACCTAGATACTTCTACTTTCTTCATTAGCTAAAAGACATTCTCTGCAAACAATGGTCATGAGTGTCTGAAAAATCTGAAAAGGCAGCAACTTTAGAGAGAGTGAAAGAGCAGCCCATTGGGGACCCCTTCTGGGTCTCTCTCAGACAGAAGCTTTCTTTCCCTAATAAATACATCCTGCTCTTAATCTCTGTTATTCCTAAAAGTCATTCTTCAGTCAGTGCAGAAGACAGATGAGATACATTGCAACCGTAGGGGAGGCAGACACCCCTGCTGAAGGTCAGACTCAACACAAAAGATGAAACCAGTGCACCCACATACTTCTCCTTAGGATAAACAACGGGGATTGATGTTCTAAATAGGTATCTAGCCCCTCAAGGAAGCAGGAAGAGCCACTGACCCACACCCTCCAGAAAGAGCCCCTGTTCTGTTTCATGCCCACTTGCTACATGACTTGATTCCCCTATTTGGCCCAACTTAATCATTATCTGAGTACTTATTCCATAATCATATTGGTCGATAATAGTTCTGTCCCATCTCATGCCCGCCATGTGATTTCCCATTTTTCCCCACCTTGGACCCACCTCACCTTGTGGTTTTGCTCTATGAAAATCCCTTTAAAAAGGTGGGGTCCTTGACAGCCCCCTTAGGACCCCTTCTGTCTCTCTCTCAAACAAAATGTTTCTTTCCCCATTAAATATATTCTGCTCTGAGAGAGAGAGAGAGAGAGAAACAGAGAGAGAGAGAGAGACATAGACACAGAGAGAGAGAAGAAAAGAAAGAAAGAAAGAAGGAAGGAAGGAAGGAAGGAAGGAAGGAAGGAAGGAAGGAAGGAGGGAAGGAGGGAGGGAGGGAGGGAAGGAAGGAAAAACCAATCATGGGTAAGCAAATGAGAAATTGTTTCAACAAGAAACCTCCCTTCCACCTTCAAAACACTTTGTGTATAAGGAACTGGTACTAGCATAATGAGTCCCAGAACCCACAAATACTTACTTTTCTTCATCATTGCGTTTCAGACAAAAATGCCAGCAGCGATGGTTAATGAAATGACTAATTCCAAGATGAGTCATGACTGGAGTCATGTGTGATAAATGCTGTTAGACTTTTAAAGTAATCTCTGAATAACTAACTGTAAGTCCTACCATTTATACCATAAATATTTTTTAAAAAATAAAGGGAATGATTTGGTGAAAAATACACATAATGAATGAAGTCTTTCATTCACAAGCTATGAATGTGCCTAATGTAAAAGAGATATCAGAGAAATAGTTTAGTTTACAAAAATCATACAGGTAGCCTCCAGCTGGGAACAGAAACGATATTTTTTTGTTTTTTCAATGCACAGTGTTCTTTGTATCTGAGTGGTTCCCCTTCGGGTACCCTGATGGAATCTGGACTCCCCTCTTCCCTTTCAGGTATTTTCTTCCTTTTCTTTGACTGAAACAAAGATCCTTTTTCTTCCACCTCAAAATTGACCATTTCTCTGACTCCTGAACAGCTGTGTCCCAAGAAAAAGACACCTGCTCCAGTCATGACCTCAAAAACTCCCTCCCTGCGCCATATTTGCAGGGAACCAAAGCTGCATAGCTGCTGGTGTTGTGCAACCTTCAACCCTCTTCCTCCTTCAGAATGCACACGCAAGGACTTTGGAGAGCTCTCTGTCATGCAAATAGTCTTATTATCTTCAGTTTTAGAAAAACATTTTTGCAGAGAATGGGAAGGTAAGCCCTGTTCTGCAGTATTTGGCAGTGTTCATTTTAACTGAGTCACTTGTTAGGGAAAATTGCTCTAACCTGTAATAAATGTTAAGATTGTTGGATGCATACTTGTACTGAATTAATATTTTATAGCTCCTTGGCCTTGTGTGGGCTGGTGTTCTACTGGGTTGCTCTGGCACCATGGAAACGCTGGGAGATATTTTCTCTTAATTGTAAGTATGTTTGACAGATAACAGTAGAGAACCGTGGAATTAAACTCCATTGCTGATGAATTCTGATCAGCTCATAACCTACTCTTCTTTATTCGTTGCAGTTTGGGTTTTTGTTTTATTCTTAAGCATTGCAACATCCGTCCTCCATAATCACTTTTGCAAAATGCTAATGTCGGTAACTGTTGTGTTGTCTATAGAATTATCATCGGACAGAGGAAAGCATCCAGTTTTGTTTAATTAAAACTCCTTTGCATTTTACAAAACAACAACCTGTGAACCATGATTAGAATCACTGTTAGAGAAATGTGGTTTCAAATAAAAAGAATTCTGCTAACAACTTTCTATTGCTAAATGATAATTTTAGTCACAGTTATGTTAACTTGAAATTCTTATGTTAAAAATATTGGTGTTTAGCTAGAAAAAAAAATTTGTGACCTTAAAAACAAAATATATGTAATGTGTGCTGTGATATATTGCTGGAGTCCAGCTGCGGCAGGGCTAGGGTTTCCCAAAGGTGGACAGGGAGTCAGCGAGTGAGAGACAGAAGACACTGCACACCAGTCTGTGAGTGAATCTGAATCCGCTTTATCTTTTAGAAGCTGGAATATATATATGCTAACCTTGGCAGCAACCCCCAGCCCCAAGCAGGAAGCGCCCCAGGCTTAGGGCCAGGCAGGGATAATCCTAAACAATAGGTTTTAATTAACCTCAACCCCAAGTAGGAAGCGCCCCAGGCTCAGTAGGTGTTAATTAACTCTTTTCACCTTTGTAACATCTCAATCTTGTTACTTAGTTAGCTTGGGAAATGTAAGCCAACGCACCTGGATGCCTGCAGGAGGAAGAGATGTGTGAGGCTATTGTGCCGCTCCCTACATTGTTTCCCTTATCACTTATGGGAGTATGGCAGTTCCTGTGAGGACAGTGCCTGTCTTAGGTCAAGGACTCTTCATATGAACCCAACCAGGCCTTACCCATCATGGGCCTGCAGGACAGCAATTGGTCCTGTGCCTGTCTTAGGC